>JAVTVY010045227.1:0-215737 GCA_036873755.1 Hanleya hanleyi | reverse complement strand
CAATGATACTTCTTGACCTCCAGATGGCGATCCATATGCTGGTCGTAGTTGCTCTTGTAGCCAAAGCCTTTGCTGCATATGGTGCATTTGTAACTGGAAAACAATATAGGTAAGATATATTCGACAACGCTTTTGACTTGATGTTAACAAAATAGTGATTAAACAATAATGCTTCAGCAGTTATTTAAGTACGAAACGTTTATAACCTGTATGACAATGAATAAATACAAGTTCACGTGAAATGAACCAAAGTGAAGTAGATTTAGAATATAATAAGGTATGTGCATCGGTCACGGGGCACTCGTATATAACTACCAATAAATATGTGTGAAACTATATATAAATATATGTGAACTAATTCTATTTAGCAAACTTGACAATGCTACCTAGGTTTATACCTGTAATTGCCTTCATGGGACTGCATATGTCTTCTCAACCCATCTTCTTCGGAGTAGTGTTTCAAACAAATGATACACTGTGACATCTTCCTGTGATGAGCGGTTGAGATGTGCATGTTCACACCATATGTGTTCCTGAAAGATTTTTCCGCAAAGATGACACTCCTCCCGTGTGCCCTTGTGAGTAGAGGATTGGTGGCTGTCTTTGTTATCTCGTCGGGAGAAACGTTTCCCACATGTGCCACACTCATGACTTGGCCTGGGTCTGGTTGTGGGTGCCACCATAACCGCAGACTCGCCGGGGGACTGCTCGTCTGGCATTTGTTGAGGCGGCTTTGGTGTGCTGGTCATTGAACCCAGTGTGGAATCGCCGATGGCCAAGATATTAAGCGACTCTGGTGGCCCATCCCCCTCACTCCACTCTAATGGACCGATTCCAGACGAATTCATACTAAAAATAAATAATAATCACAATATATGGGATCCTGCTGACATATCAAGAACAGCCACACATCACAAACGTCGTCTATGAAAATTAACAGAAGTATGTTTAACTGATGTATGGAACAAGGAATTATTTCAGGTGTGCACATACAGACAGACTCGGTCTCCTAGCGCCTTTATGGCTATTCTTTTGTGACCCAATCATACGTGTGTATTGCAAGGGCGTATTACGTTTGAAAATTAAGAGGTTTGGGTTATAGAAACAATGGAAACAGGGATTATATTCAGATAGTTTTCATTGATTTGTTTATCATATCTCTCCAGAGTTGGGCTGAACCACCTCCCAAGTTTGTACATCCACACTGTTTTTCAAAATCTGAAGGATAGCTGATTTATCTTATACAAAACTAAGACGTGAGATAGATTCATGCCATTACAAGCTTCAATTCAACGTAACTGTGGGGTGTTTGGGATAGGCGTGGTAGTGACTAGCCTCAATAATGATCGTGGAGAAGAGCCATTACCGGCGAAAAGTGTTCAACCGACAAAACTGTGAAGCTTCGATACGTAAATCCGCACGCTTACGTGGGCTGTCACTGGGCTATAATAACAGCTAAATATGTCAGTTGTTCCGTGGACTATGTAAAAAGCTGCCTACCTTTCCATAATCAGTGCTTTTGATCTGGAATCTGCAACAGGAGGGCAAATGGACCTCCCAACACCGTGTTTTTTCCCGGAAGTTGGAATAACCGATCTCCCGAGTTGGCATTTTAAAGCGGCAACTCAACGTGTTGGCATATCTGAATGCCCACGGTGTGTATGTCTTAGGGTTTGTTGACAAATCGGAGTGTATCATGCACCGTGGGCGGACTGGGAAACTTTTCACGGTGCGCACATAGAAATCAAATGGTGAAATTTACGTTCATCCTAGCTGTTATTAGGGTACACAATTTTGTTTGTGAGATAGTAGTAATTACTGGTATCATCGGATTTGATGTGTTTCCCATTCTGACGGAAATATCTGTTTTCCTCAAATTTGGCCTCTGAGAAATATTTTTTTGTGACGCAGGGGTTGAGTCATCTAAACTCTTGAAAAATATAACAGTATGTACTTGATTTAAAATGTCTTCATTGTCCCACTGCACCCCAGTGGGTGTTTCCTACCTTTCCAAAATATAATTTTCGAGAATGACTATTTGAATGAATTATTTGAATGACTATGTCATATAAAACTAGAGCATAGAAATAATAAGCGTCTGGTCCGTCATTCATAATTCAGCCGTCGTCCACTAAAGAATATCCGCATCCATAACCCAAAGGCGTATAACAGCATTAGCACCAAATTCAGGAAGACAAACATAGTATACATAAACATAGGCTAATTTCATGCACGGGAGAAGCGGTCATCAGTTTCCAATGATGCCGGCAAGACAACTTGATGTTTTAAAACTTATCAAATCCGTATCGCTGATCAGTATTCTTAATCCATATGATATTCGTTGTACAGTCGTTATCTAGAGAATGATGAATCTGTCGCGATTTGATTGTGCCTGTTCATATGAGGACCATGAGGATCTTGAAGTACATGGGTTCATACGGCCCCTAGCCCCGGGTTAAGCGGAATTAGACACAAGTTACGAAACGTAACGCCACAGATCTTGCACGCTACGCTCGTATTTTGCTATCAGCCTGCGATATTTATCTTCAGATTTGAGACACTTTCAGTAGAGGTTATTGGTGGTATAGCCCTGTTTTATAAGTTCCAGCAGAAATGTTTTGTGACGGTGATTAAAATCGTCACATTTAACACAGGATCTTAGAACTGCTACTAAGCGAGATATGTATACGTCATATGAAAGCTACCATGTACTCCACAAAACATTATAGCGAAAACTTTTGCGCAAAGAAAGAAAAATGTCCTAGTGCACCCCAATCTCCTCAACTGATGTTAGCTGGGTATCAGCTTATCTATTGTGTTAACTGAGTATCTTGGTAATTAGCTTTCTCACATCACAGCGGCCAAAAGCAATGTGATACACCCATGTGATACAAAACCTGTATCACACCCTTACAGTTGCTAACTATATTTTTGGTTATTTTGCAACATTATTTTGATGTGAGAAATAAATTATAACACTCGTGGTCATTTATCTGATTTTTATCACACTCGTTTGATAAAACCCATATGAAACTCTCTAAAGCTCGTTTCATATGGGTTTTATCAAACTCGTATGATAAAAATCAGATAAATGACCACTCGTAGTGATAATCTATATGTATGTGTGTCCGTGGTGTTAATTTGATATTACTGTTTACATTGTGTGATCTGGATACCATTATTTTCCCAGTGATTGCATGATGGTGACTGGGTATCAAGGTGTCAAAGATTTGATCTCGGTATCAAGATGTGAACTGGGTAGATCATTATCTTAACTGAGTATCAAGGTTTAGATGATATTAGCTGGGTATCGCTTTAAACTGAGTAATGCATGGTGTTAACTGAGAATCGATATATGCATGATGTTTATGGGTATCAATATGTTCATTGCATGTTCTTGATGTGAACTGAGGACTGGTACTTAATCATAATAACGGTATGGGTACACAGTGAACTGGGTATTTGATGATGTTAGATGAGTATCAATGTGTTCATGATGTTAATTCGGTATCACTGTGGTCAATATATTGGCTGATTATGGGTATCACTGTGAACTGGGTATTTGGTGATGTTAGATGAGTATCAATGTGTTCATGATGTTAACTCGGTATCAGTGTGGTCAATATATTGGCTGATTATGGGTATCACTGTGAACTGGGTATTTGGTGATGTTAGATGAGTATCAATGTGTTCATGATGTTAATTCGGTATCACTGTGGTCAATATATTGGCTGATTATGGGTATCACTGTGAACTGGGTATTTGGTGATGTTAGATGAGTATCAATGTGTTCATGATGTTAACTCGGTATCAGTGTGGTCAATATATTGGCTGATTATGGGTATCACTGTGAACTGGGTATTTGGTGATGTTAGATGAGTATCAATGTGTTCATGATGTTAATTCGGTACCAGTGTGGTCAATATATTGGCTGATTATGGGTATCACTGTGAACTGGGTATTTGGTGATGTTAGATGAGTATCAATGTGTTCATGATGTTAATTCGGTACCAGTGTGGTCAATATATTGGCTGATTATGGGTATCACTGTGAACTGGGTATTTGGTGATGTTAGATGAGTATCAATGTGTTCATGATGTTAACTCGGTATCAGTGTGGTCAGTATTTCAAGCGTCTAATCCGTCATTCATAATTCACCCGTCGTCCATTAAAGAATATCCGCGTCCATAATCCAAAGACCTATTCCATATTCCATATAACAGTATTAGCACCAAATTCAAAAAGACAATCATAGTATACATAAACATAGGCTAGTTTCCTGCGAGAGAGAAGCGTGCAACAGTTTTCAATGACATCGACAAGACATCATGATGTTCCAAAAATATAAAATCCGTATCGCTGACCAGTATTCTTAATCCATAAAAATCGTTGTAAAGTAGTCATCTAGAGAATTATGGATCTCAGTCACGCTTTGATTGTGACTGTTCATATGAGCACCATGAGGCTCTTGAAGTACATGGGTTCATACGGCCCCTAGCTCCGGCTTAAGCGAAATTAGACACAAGTTACGAAACGTAACGCCATAGATCTTGCTCGTTACGTTCGTATTTTGCTATCAGCATGCGATATGTACCGCCAAATTTGAGAAACTTTGAGTGGAGAGGCTTGATGCAATAGCCTTCTTTTATCAGTTTCTGCAACAATGTTTTGTGACGTTGATTAAAATCTTCACATTTAACACAGGATCTAGCAAATGCTGCTAAGCGAGATATGTATACGCCATATGCAGGTCCCACTGGCATATTACTGTCCAGAAAGGGATAGTTTACGATGTCGAAATTGTAATCATCTCTTTTGTCATAAAGTCGACGAGAGAGAATGCCCACTTCATTTTTATAGAGATATAGATCTAAATATGATGTACCTGTAGGGCTATCTGTAGTTTCCTTCAAATCCAGTGCAGATGAATATATATCCTTCACTGCGTCATTTATATAGCGATTATCCACAGCGAGCAGGTCGTCTATATAGCGTTTGGTGAACGAGAAGGAACAGGCTTTAAATGGATTTGAAACAGTTTTTGAACGCGCCTGCATATAGTCATATTCATAAGAGAACAGATGTAGGTCAGCCAACAGGGTTGCCCATTAGTACCCATTGGAATACCTATTTGCTGCTGATATATTGTGTTGCTAAATTTCACATAGATATTTTTAATGAGAAATTCAAGCAACTCTATAAACAAAGAACCATCCGATGAATGATATCTCCTCTATGTAGAAGAGCTAAAGAATTGCTTTATGACTTCCGACATTATATTGATTGAGTATGAGTATCACTGTGAACTGGGTATTTGGTGATGTTGGATGGGTTTTAAAGTGTTCGTGATGTTAACTGTGTATTAATGTGTTAATGATGTTGTTGGGTATCGATGTTCTCAAAATATGAGCTGTGGGATTTCATGTCAGCTAAGTATCAATACGATCATGAATTTATCTGGGTATTGTTGTTCTCAAGATTTTACTGGGTGTCAATGTCCTGAAGATATGAACTGTTTTTACTACGTTAACTGGAGTTTTCATGATGTCTGGTGAGTATGAATGCCATCATGATGTTTACTGGGTATTCATGTTTTCATTATGTTAGATGTGATGCTATCAATGTTTTCACTTACCGATAGAGATACAGGCCGTCGCGAGAAAAACGAAAGTCATAATCATGCCTGTGAGCTGTATGGATCCGCGATACCGGTTATCTAATCCAGGTACAACACCAGGCTTGGAGACTGACCCAAGTTATTCACAGTTGAAGCAGTAGTAGAACATACCGAGGCTGTGGTTGTATATTAGAGTGTGCAGGCTTAAACTGCTCGAAATACTAAAACGAATACCTATAAAGTGCTGATCCCAATGCTGTTGAATTATGCGTATGATGGTTATGGGTCATCTAAATAATTTAAAAGAGTACTACGACAACGGTACAATAGTTCATTGAATTTACATTAACGACATAGATGTACGTATGTTATCGATATGGACATCAGTCCTGGTATATCTATATATACATTGTAGCTACCAAAGATTATTGCCATGAATAATGCAGTGAGGTAACCGCCACAGAGAGTATCGTTCAGCAAACCATTTGACGTCAGTGTTCCGAAATAAATATTGTGTAAATTTGATAGTCTTCGTTCAACCTTGGAGGGTAAAAGTAGCCACCATTTTAAAATAGTTCTATGCATGTTCACAGCTACTCCCAGTGGAACGGTCACATTATCATACCGCGCGATGGCATCACCGCGGTAAATGAGTCCACAGTGCGATTTAAGTCATGACAATTCGAGAAGAGGCAATACAAACATATACGTAGCTGACGTGGTAACATTCATATCGGACAAAATAAGCATTTCCTTATTCTGACTAAAAGGGGTTTGAAAACAAGCAACCCAGAGGATACTAAGTCCCCCGCCGAAATGGCAGCAATATTTTTTAGCATTGTTGGTCTCGGGGGATATACATGAGGGAGGCAACTGCTACTTCATAGGCGTTGGATGCGGAAGGGTGTTTCTACCTTCCCAAGTTTTAAAATCAACTCAGGACGGTTGACTGAACGTTTTTTTTTGCTTCTGTAATATAGTTTCCATACAGTGAAGCATGACATTATGTAACCGAAAAGCGACCTCAAGTGACAACTCAAGGCATATTATCTGCAAACCAAATTTGACTTGAAGCTGAATGCATCCTCAACCTGTTGTCTGGAAACCAAATTTTAAATTTGCCACCAGGCGTCGCCACCTGTAGGTGCAAGTGGGCGAAACACAAGCCCAAGGATCATCTCATGACATGGTGTATCAGCATACGAACTTTGGAAAGAATCTGAAAAGGGTTTGTTGCCCGAAAACCAAATTTAGATTTGTATGCACAAGTGTGCGTAACACAATCCCAAGTGACATCTTATGGCATATGAATACCAAATTTGAGAAGAATCCGACGAGCAGTTGTCAAATTATTGCCAGAAACAAATTTCAGATTCTTCCACAAGGCGTCACCACCAGCATGCAGAAGCAGGTGAAAGAATATCCCAAGGGACAAATCATGGCATGGTATCTGCATAAAAAATTGGAGAAAAATCTGATGAACGAAATCAAATTTAGATTTGACACGAGGTGGTGCTACCTGTAAGCACAAGTGGGAGGAACGCAATCCCAATCGACATCATATGTCATGATATATTCATACCAGATTTAAACAGAATCTGACGAGCGGTTCTCAAGTTACTACCCGGAAACAAATCTAGTATTTCGCCACTAGGTGGCGCCACCTGTAAGTAAAAGTGAGCGAAAGGCAATCCCACGCATCATCTCCTGGCATGATACATGCATGCTAAATTTGAGGAGATTCCGATGAGCAGTTCTCAAGTTAATGGCTGAAAACAAATTTTGATTTTAACACCAGGTGGCGCCACCGATAGGCGCAAGTGGGCAAAATCCTATCTCAAGCGACATCTTAGGTCATGGTATTACCCGGAGACATATTGGGGATTTTGCCACCGGGTGGCGCCACCTATAAGTGCATGCAACATCTCTTATGTTGGATGGTACATGCGTGCTAAATTTGAGAAGAATCCGATGAGCATGCAGTTCTCAAGTTACTGGCCAAAAACAAATTTCAGATTTTATCATCAGGTGGCGTCACTTTCTGAGGAAAAGTGGACAAGCAACATCTCATGGCAAGGTACAGTGTATATGCATGCCTAAGCTGGGAAGAAATTAATGAGCAGTTCTCAAGTTATCGTCCGGAAACCAAATTTTGAGCAACATTTCAAAGCGTTTCAAAGTTATTGCTTGTAGCACAAAAGAACGGAAAGAACCCTAGTGGCGCCACCTACAGGCAGATATTTCTGAAACGCAATACCAATCAAAATCTGGTCACAAGGAATGCATATGCCAAATATTGAAGAAACTAGATACAGTCTATCGAATATGATTGGAGGCATGCCTTTTGCATATTTAGTAAAAGAAACATTCATTATTTGTGAAGAAAGTAATAACGTAAAATTTAGGAAAAACATCATTAACATGGCCCCATAAGATGCCTTGAGGGTAGGTACCCACATACCAAATTTAAAAGAATCCATTAAGGTCCAACAGTTACTGTCCGGAAATGCAATTTTACCTTCGCCCACAGGTTTAATAGCGCCATGATAAGGCAGATAGGCATAAAAAATAATCCCAACCGAGATTTTGAGGCACGGTCCCTTGACATTGGAAATAGAAAATGTTAACTTGGCATACAGGTGGCACCACCTATGAGCAGATCGACAAGAAAAACAATACCAAGTGAAACCTTCAGGTAAGGTACATGTATACCAAACTTGAAAGAATTCATTCAAGTATTAAAAAGTTATTGTCCGGAAACATAATATTAAATTTGCCCCCAGATGGCACCACCTATATGTGGATCGGCATTAAAAACAATGCCAAACGAGAAATTGGGGCGAGGTACCTACTCACCAAATTTGGAATGAATCGGTTCAGGTTTTCAAAAGTTATTGTCTGGAAACACTTAACTTAGCTTTCAGGAGGTCAACATGAAAAACATTCTCAAGGCAGCTCTTAAGCAAGGTACCACCACACCAAATTTGGAAAGAATCCTTAAGGTTTTCAAAAGTTATTGCCTGAAGATGCAATTTTAACTTGGTCCGAGGTGGCGCCACCCAGAAGTGGATTGGCACGAAAAACAATTCCAAGCAAGATCTACAGACAAGGAACATATTTACCAAATACAAAAACATGGGTCTGAGCCTGATAAATTGAAACCTTTTGGGGCTGCAATTATCCCAATATTGCAGACAACACATAAATGTCAGCTTCTGCCAAGATATATTGGAGATATATATGCTCAAACACAATATATGAGGGTCGGGCGAGGGCTAGTTTGGGATATAGAGGGTGCGGCTCGGCGCCATGGGGATGGGGACACGAAATTCAAAACCAACAAGGATTCGGTACTGCGTGGATTCCCCGCCGGTTATTTCATACTATTCTTCTGAAATAAAATATGGTTCCTGCAAAAGCTTTAGTGTAAATCATATGATGTGGAATAGGACTGGACAGTAAATTTAAGAAAATGGCGTCCTTCAGTTAAAGCGACATGAAATTCAAAACTAACATCGAGAAGCGGAAGAAAGAAGAAAAAATGACAAACACATTTAAGGATGCCTATTTATTAGACAAAGCATTTGGAAGTTATCGCTTGTGAAGAATTTGAATGGAAACCACGGACATGCACAGAAGATTGGAACAAGACCCAGTGGCGCCACCTTCAAGTGGACCTTGATGAATCGCAATACCAACCCATGTCCGGTCACAAGGAGTGTATATGCTAAATTTCGAAGGAATCGGACAAAGCTTTTGGAAGTTATCGCCTTTAAAGAATTTGAACAGACATCCACAGACACAAAGAGAGCAAGACCCATTTTAACTGGAACGGACACGAATAAGCGAAACTCAGTGGCGCCACCTTCAGGCAAATGTTACTGAAATCTAGTACGCAACCCCGTCTTCTCACAAGGAATGCGAATGCCGAATTTCGAAAGAATCCAAGAAAGCGTTTGGAAGTTATCGCTTGTAACTGACATCCACGGACACAATGCGATACCGACTGGCGTCTTGTCGCAAGGAATGCGTATGCCGAATTTCGGAAGAATCCAACAAAGCGTTAGAAAGTAATCATTCGAACAGACATGCACGGACATCCACGGGCATGCACGGACATGCACGTACACATAGAAGCAAGAACCATTTTAAAGTCCCCTGGCCGCGTTGCGGCGGGGGACAATAACATCTTCATAAGCGTGTTTTATGATGGAATTTGGTAGATTTGACCCTAAATGACATGGAATAGAAGGAGGGCGGGATAAAATGCCCCATCCCTATTTCTGTAGCTTCAGTGTAGAGAAATGCTGAAACTTGATGAAATTAACCCATTGTGTCTACTAACAGGCGCATTTCTAATCTACTTACAAATAATACAAAATAGGTGCCATGTGTATCTTATAGAAATCTGTGGTTTATATGATTCTTCTGCTCGAATTTCTACATACTTGTGCCATAGCATATGAAGTAAATTCATTCCGAGTAAAATGCTTATCTTCCGATTCTTGTCGGCGAGTGTGTATTGACAATTTATCGCCTGTGTGGTAGAGATTGACTGGCCGGATGTTAAACGTCACTATTAATTTTCCTTTTTTTTATTCTACAATAAATCAGCTGGGCACATCTCAAGAAAAAGTCATTCCCAATATCTCGTGAAACTAACGGCCTGCCTTGTCAGATAGACGGGTTAGCCGCCTAAAGAAATATATGGATCCTTGATGAGCGGCTCGATTTCGAGCTACAGCACATTGAATTCACATAACCTAGGGCAAGTTAGAGAAACAGATGAATTACATATAATATACATGAAACACATATCAGGGAAGTGGGAATAGATGCCGACATACTGACAGAGCCACATGACGTCACAGTATAGTCTCCGGTTACCCTATTCTGAAGCACAAACCAAGAATCTAACGATTCATGATATGTGTTGTATCTCAGGTCCGCTTTGTACCTGTTCATGTGACAACTTGGATGACATGACCACACGGCCCTTAGCACCGGCATAGGCGGTATTAGATACACATCTAGAGAGGTATGATGGAAATGCTCTGACAACTCGTATATTGGTAACTGTTGAGCTGTGTCGCTGTAACAATTGTTCACTGGGGATTGGTGAGCTGTATCGTCGTCAGATGAAAATGACGGCATTTAACACAAAAGGCTAGTCTGTAAGGCCCGATGTCGACCCAGCATCAATTTCCCACAATGCCAACATATATCAACGACCAAAAGGTCTGCACAGGGGGCGGGCTTCGGTGGCGAAACGTGCACCAGCAGAATCTCGCCATATACAGGTAAATATTACAACACATATAAGGGAAGCAGGCAGATGTGCCGATAACTGACGGAGCCACGTGACTTCACAGTATAGTCTTCCGGTTACGCTAAAGCTCATCTAGCAGGGAGAAAAAGTATGTTCAACTTGATAGGGAGAAATTTGATACTTATGTCAAGTCTGAAAGTGGGAAGGAGAGCAATGCATGTATCAGTCTTCAAGATGCAGACATGAACCATTGCAATACAGGGATATTGAGATCAGGGCTAAATCTTCCAACCTTGATGGATGATCATATGGAGCCCGAGAAGGGGTTAAACCAGGACCCCGAAATCAAAACCTACAGAATACTACACATTGGGAAGACGGCAGATCTATGGAACTCTTCATTTAAAGACCATAGGAATAGCCCACGCTGCAAAGGGAACATGCAATGAGATTTGCAGAATGAATGAGGTTAAGAGGGGCATCGCATTCGATGAAAGCTTGGTCTGTTACTACTGTTGGTTCCGGTCGGACTGTAAAAACTGTATGATGAGGTCACCACTGAGAGAACGGGGCCGAATCCTGCTGCGCCCAACTACAGACTACAGGTGGCCTTGAGTCACAATAGCATAGCCAACACAGAATTTTTTTTATATTCTGAATGCTGTGAATATGTCCAGCCATTCAACATATGGGATGCAGAAGAGTAGTACTATTGTCGGAGAAAAACTTATCGCGCGCAGAATAACGCGGACATGCTGGATATTATAGTGGAAATTCACAGTATGAATATAGTGACAGACTAACTTATCAATGCCCCTCATAATGCAGAGTTGAACTTATAAGCGTCTAGTCCATCATCCATAATTCAGCCGTCGTCCATTAAAGAATATCCGGGTCCATAATCCAAAGACCTATTCCATATTCCATATAACAGTATTAGCACCAAATTCAAAAGGACAATCGTAGTATACATAAACATAGGCTAGTTTCCTGCAAGAGGGAAACAGTTTTCAATGATGCCGACAAGACATCATGATGTTAAAAAGTACAAAATCCGTATGGCTGATCAGTATTCTTAATCCATAATAATCGTTGTAAAGTCGTCATCTAGAGAATGATGTATCTCAGTCACGCTTTGATTGTGACTGTTCATATGAACACCACGAGGATCTTGCAGTTCATGGGTTCATACGGCCCCTAGCCCCGGGTTAAGCGGAATTAGACACAAGTTAGGGAACGTAACGCCATAAATCTTGCAAAATTTGAGTGGAGGTGCTTGTTGGAATAGCCTTGTTTTAGAAGTTTCTGCAACAATGTTTTGTGACGTTGATTAAAATCGTCACATTTGTATCTATAGGCCATATGCAGGTCCCACTGGAATATTACTGTCCAGGAAGGGACAGTTTACGATGTCGAAATTGTAATCATCTCTTTTGTCATAAAGCCGACGAGAGAGAATGCCCGCTTCATTTTCATAGAGATATAGATCTAAATGTGATGTGCCTGTAGGGCTATCTGTAGTTTCCTTCAAATCCAGTGAAGGTGGATATATATCCTTCACTGCGTCATTTATCTAGCGATTATCCACAACGAGAAGATCGTCTATATAGCGTTTGGTGAATGAGAAGGAACTGCCTATGAATGGATCGGTTTTTGAAAGCGCCTGCATATAGTAATAATCTTAAGAGAACAGATACAGGTCAGCCAACAGGGGTGCACAATTAGTACACATTGGAATACATATATGCTGCTGATATATTGTGTTGCCAAATTTCACATAGATATGAGAAATGAGAAATTCAAGCAACTTTATAAAAGAAGAAACATCCCATGAATAATATCTCCTGTATGTAGTAGAGCTAATGAATGTTTTATGGCTTCCGACATTAATATATCTGGGATCAGTTTTCTTGAACACAGATACTATTAATGAACTTAAATGGTCAATAAGGTCCTGATGAGGGATTGTGATATAGAGAGTCGAGAAATCCCATGTGGATACATGTCTGTACGGTATGTGACCTTTTTTTATAAATATTTTTATTTTTTTCATATATATTCATAACACACATTCATACAACATTGTATTCAAATAATAACATAAGATCGACAAATTATATAACCTCTATATCATCCAACTACATTTATACATATATATTCTGCCATACATAGACAATTTTTCCGTGTAAATATAAACACATATACACCTACATACACACATGTGCACACACACATGCATATACATACGCACATATATATACATACACAAATACACCTACACACTACACACACATATATATATATAGAAAATAAGGACACTACACGTGTTTAGATATAAGTAAAAAACTGGATATTATGTTGTCGTAACCGGTTTCGCTCTTTTAGAGCTTTTCAAATGACGAAGTTAACATGCTATTGGCTACAATTTATACAGTGCAGCATGTCTACAATTATTGTTGCATGGTTACATAAAATCATAATAACAGAACAAGTATAGTCACATACAAAACAATGATTACAGAGAGACGACTGCTGGTTGGTCATTTGTGGGCGTTTCCATATACTCAGACATGCGTACTTTACAGTTCTTGGTCTCCATGCACCTAAAGACATGCGCATAACTCATTTTCTGGAACCAGTCTGCGAATACTGAAATAATGTTTTAATAAGTGATATATTTTCGGTATTAGCAATTGAGGGATTCCCCGTATTTTTCAATGAACATTTTTTCTTTTTCCACCCGGATGCTTACATCGTCCCGTGTTAAATTTAAAAAACCCCGGAAAAATGGAAAATTTAATCTCAAGGTGGCTAGCACAATCTGCCACATGTTTACTCACTTTGAGATGACGTAATCTAGGTGTTTCTATTTGTTGTCGGTGTACGCGAGTCCGTGATTTCAGACGGTCCCCTGTTTGGCCTATATATGGAGCGCCACATCCATTACAAGTCAGAACATACAGAAGATTTCTAGAATCACAGTTCATATTATGTTTAATTTTGAACTGTTTATCTCCGAAAGAGATATGAACTGCCAATAGTGAGATTTAGACCACATTTTCATCGTACGTCTCCGCATTTTGGTGTTGTATATACTTGATCGGGATTTAGCTCATGCTTAGCTTTTGTAAGCAATTTCTTTAAGTTGGGGCCTTGTCGTTTTGCGTTCATGAATTTAACTCCATTAAAGGCTTTCTTCAGTCGGTCATTTGACCCAAGAATGGTTAAGTTATTTCTAACAATGAGGGAAAAATTGTCGTTATTAGGATTGTGCGTATTAATGAAAGTCAACACCTTTGTTGTTGATTGATTCTTTCTTGGATTTCTTAACGTGTCGATATCTATTGAGACGGCTTTAGGAAATCCATTCTCAATGACTCCATCGGGATAGTCTCTTTCAAGCAGGAACTGTTTCAACTCGCCCAACCGCTTAATACTCAAGTCTGGTTTTGTTACTATTGTGCACATTCTTCTGGCAAGATTGAACGGCACTTGGTTCTTAACATGCCGCGGATGACATGATTTGTATGACAGATATAGTTTCGTGTCTGTTGGTTTATAAGAAATATCAGTAACAATTTGATCATTTTCTCTTTTAAGCGGAATGTCTAGAAACGAAATTTCATCCTTATTTGTTTCTAAAGTAAATTGAATATTAGGGTCCAGACTGTTTAGGAGATTATGAAACTCCAAGATAGTGCCATATTTGCTTTCGAATATTAGAAAACAGTCATCTAAAAATCTTTTGAAGGACGTTTTAATTTCTTCTCTGACATCCGCTCCGTATTTTCGCTCAATTTCACTGTATAACTGTGTTTCCAGATAGCCCAGTACTAAAGTCGCGCAGGTTGGAGCAAATTTTGTACCCATCGCCGTGCCTAAAATTTGTCGATAATTTGGTTGCCAAATATATATATATACACATACACACAAACATACATATACACATACACATGTATGTATATACACACCCATACACATAAGTGTATGCATATGAATATGGCATGGCCAGTAGACCAATACTGGATAGCTATTTTATTAACTATTATAATTGTAATAATTTCGAAGTATACACCTTTCTCGCTACATTCACTTCTCACTAAGTCACTCCTTTTATACATTGCAACAGCTCTTACATGTTTTCAAAATAGATTTCAAACAAACACCATCTTTTTCTGAATTTATCAATCGCATTTGATGTACTGGCGATATATCTTTCTGCTTTGTAATGGATATAGAAAATATTGATGAGAGCTTTCATGTGGAGACCAGTCTTCTCAGCTTTATTGTTAAATATATATTTCTTTGTTAATACCATCAATGTATTCAGTGCACATTGATCTTTGACCCAACCTACTATTATTTTATGATCGATTTTATTATTGCAGTAGGCCAACTGGCCCTTGAGCATATTATTTTATGATGATCAATGCGTCCACTCATCTTAGCTGTTTCTTTTAGCCATTTTTCTAAATCTGTCCAAAGTGTTTTAACAATCGAGCATTCTATAAACAAGTGTTCCAAGGTTTCCACATTTTCTCCACAGTATTCACATATATCATCGTTTACATATCCAATTTTATTTAAAAAGGACTTTGTTGCCACTATTCTGTGTATAATTTTGTACTGGACGTCCCTCATCTCGTGTATTCAGTACAGTGGAAGATCGATGAGTATGCATTTGCCCAGTGTATTCCCGTATTGAAATATCCCTCCCATTTTCCATTAACTTTTGAGGACCTAGCATTTCGAAATTCAAGACATCATAGAAGTATCTACACCCTTTTTTTTGGCCTTGCCAATGTTTGAAGGTAAATAGTGATTAAGGGAGATTCCCTTTGAATATTGGAGAAATCGTTTTTTATTTGATCAAGCCATCATATTGGTATATTTTTGATAAATCTATTGTAATCGAGGAATGTACCTCTAATGTTGTATATGCGCATCAATTCGGGAAATTTTAAAACATTTCCGTTCACGTCTATTAAGTCTCTTAGATATCGTATTTTTGTTCACACCAGCTTCCAATGAAGTATGTTGGCTGCTTGAAGTTGGAGTTATACCAAATTGGTTCATTAAACAAATCAATAGTCCGTCTTTTTGTAATTTTTCTCTGAAGAACACCCAAGCTTTTAACGCATCTTTCCAGAAGGGGTTGTTTACTTTTTGTATAATAACGTTAGTATAATCTGATCCCATATTGCAGAGTTTGTCATAGCTGTCCATGTCGAATAATTGCTTCCATTTTTGGTTTTTCAATGTGAGGCGTCTTATCCATGATATCTTCAAAGACTGGATGAATGGGACTGAGTTGACCATTCTCAAACCTTCAGATTTATAATCTTGTGTTATCAATGTTCTTTTAATTCTGTCTGGTCCGTCGTTCCATAAAAACTTGAGGAGTAACGAATTTATTTCTTTTATTACCTGATCTGGGGGATTTGGTAAGGCAAGAAAAAGGTGTATAAGTTTGGACAGAGCGAGTGATTTTATAATTGTAATTTTGCCAAATAATGTCAAATTCCTCAG
The DNA here is from genome assembly GCA_036873755.1 of Hanleya hanleyi. Taxonomy (NCBI): domain Eukaryota; kingdom Metazoa; phylum Mollusca; class Polyplacophora; order Lepidopleurida; family Hanleyidae; genus Hanleya; species Hanleya hanleyi. Next base: position 199,322 of record JAVTVY010045227.1, on the reverse strand, counting down.
TCTCCATTTATGTAGTTCTTTTTTAGCTCATCTAATTTAGCGAGATAATTTATTTTCCAGATATTGTGAAAGTTAACTGTGGAGAAATTGATACCAAGTATAGTAAAGTCGCTTACCCAGTCAAGCTGTATATTACAGCACAGCCTCAGATCAGTTCCCGTAAAAGAGCCTATCCAAATTGCCTTTGTTTTCTCGATAGTGATTTTGAGGCCTGAATATTTATATTGCATATTGGCTGATCTTAAACTCTGTTCTCCCAATAGTTATCCCTTTTATATTTTGATTAGTTCTGACCATGCTGCCGAGTACCTCTGCACACAAAAAAAAAATATATGGGGAGATCGGATCTCCTTGTCTGCAACCTCGGTGTAACGCAAAAAATGACGAGAGATTACCATTTTGTATGATGCAAGTATTTGTATTAGTAAAAAACAGTTTTATCCATTTTTGGAAGTTTTCGCCAAAATTGAAAGATTTTAAAACCTCGTTGATAAAGTCCCAGGATACAGAATCGAATGCTTTTTCGAAATCGACTGATAATAATAAACCAGGTATTTCCCGGTCTTTTGTTTCAAACAATATGTCATATATAATTCTTATGTTTTCTCCAATGTATCTGCCTGAGATAAACCCCTTTTGGTCTTCGTGAACAATTTTATCTAGTACCGTTTTTAATCTATTCGCAATACAGGCGCTTGTTAGTTTATAACTAACATATAAAAGAGTGATTGGATGCCAATTTTTAAAATAATTTCTGACTTTATTTGGTTTCGGAAGACATGTTATTACCCCTTGATTTTGAGTGACTGATAATTCCCCCTTATGACACGCGGATTTGATGGATCTTTAAATGAGATGTCCTAAGTCCCCCCAAAACACTTTGTAAAATTCTGCTGGGAACCCGTCTAGACCTGGACTTTTTATCATTTTTCATATTTCTTAGAGCATTACTTAATTCATTGTAGGTTAGTAATCCTTCTAATTTATCTGATTCATTATCACTCAATCTATTCAGTTCGATGTTTTCTAGGAATTCAGGCATATCTGTATCTGGCTCAACTTGTTTTGCATATAAATTGCAATAAAAATCTTTTTGGGCATTTAAGATATCTTTTGTGTTGTATAATTCTTTTCCATCATCCAGAGTCAACTTTGATATTAGTTTATTCGTGTAATTTCTCTTTTCTAGACCTAAAAAGTACATGGTCGGTTTTCCCCCAGCTTCTAACCCAAGTGCCTTCGTTCTAGCCATCATACCCTCGATCTTTGTTTTTCTCAGCCCTTCAAGTTCCCTTTTTACGCTATTGAATCTATCTAGCTTTGCCTCTGCTATATTAGCATAGTTGTTTTGAATTTCTACCTCGATAATTTGAATTTCTTCTTCTAATTTTTTTTCTCTCTTCATGTCTTCCTTTTTCTTTCTTGATGCATATTTAATTGTTTCTCCTCTAATTTTCTTCAATAATGTGTCTAAAAATAGCTGGTCGTCTATGCAAAGTTGCAGATCTTGTTTAGAAATATATTTTAAGTTTTCACGATTATAGGGCAGCGGTGAATATTCGTCAATAACCTGATTAATTACTGATTTAACAATATCTAATTATTCTTTTTCTCTCAACAATGAGCAATTTAATTTCCAGTATCCCCTACCCCTTTCAGAATTTGTGAATCTACACTTCAATGTCACTGCTGAGTGGTCAGTTCTGTAACCTGGGATAATTTGCACGTCAGTTGATATGTTAAATATATCTTTGCTAACAAGGATAAAATCAAGTTTGGCTTGTTTTCTTGGATTTTTACGTCTCCATGTGTATCTCCTATCATATTCGTACATTGCTCTCCGAACATCAACGTAATCATTTTCGTTCATCATTCCCAATACTGTTTGACGTGCATTTGGGTGGTTTATGTTTTTATAGTTATCGGTATCCATAACTGGGTTTAAAACTAAATTCCAGTCCCCGCATATTATAACAGACGGGTTCCCGATTTGCTGTATTTTTCGGTTTATATTGCTAAAAAAGGACGGCCTGTCAACATTTGGTCCATATACACTCACCAGCGTTACAGGTACTTCGAAAATTGCCATATCTATTATAATATAGTTGCCCTGAGGGTCGGTTTCTACATTATGAACTTTGTAGCCAAAATTGTTATTCATCAATATGATAATACCACGAGAATTTGACCGGAAGGGGCTTACCCACGCGTCATGGTGCCAATCACTTTTTATTTTGTTGCAGTAATTTGCATCGCTGTGAGTATCCTGTAAGCAGATGATGGAGAATTTTTTAAAAAACATAAAAAGTATTGAAAAACATCTTTTCTATTTTTTTCATCAGCCAATCCTTGACAATTCATACTGACTATACTTACACTATCTGTCATTTTTTTTTATCTGAATGTCGTTTTATATTTGATTGAAAATAGGCTCGCTTGTATTTCACGCTTGACTGGGTGCGTCAGAAAAATATTATTACATTCCAGATAGCATGTAATCACAGGAAATTTGCAGAAATGATAAGTCACCATACTAAATATATAACAAACTTTGACAATAGTTACATAGACCCTGAAAATAGAGCTTCCATATATGGAATATATGACACATACACTCACACACACGCACAAATAGACAAAAACAGATGCACACGTTCTTCACAACTCAGAGAGGTTGGCCGTATTCCCGACGTAGGCCTTATGCAAGTGAAATTAGTTTGAAATTACAAGCGGCTAGACTCTGGAAAAAAAAAAAAAAAAAAAAAATTAAAATAAAATAAAATAAACAACAAATACTCTTAAATAAGAGAAAGCGAAAGAGATAGGGGAAATTATTCGGATTTGTCAATCAGCGCATATTACACCTAAAGAAGAAAAAGAGAGAGAGGGATGCAAGAGAAAAGTGAAAGAGACAGGGGTAAAAATTTCGGATTTTCAATCAATGCATATTACACCCAAAGAGAGAGAGAGAGAGAGAGAGAAAAGCGATTGTCGCTTGATGTATATTACAAATAAAGAAGAGAGAGAGAGAGAGAAAGAGAGAGAGAGAGAGAGAAAAATATATATATATATATTAAAAAAACGGTTCATGCATATTTCCCTTAAAGAAGAGAGAGACCGGAGGAGGGGGGGGGTGGAACAAAACGATCAGATTATCAGTCAGTTTAGAGCCTCATGCACAAAAGGTATGGAAAAACATAGCGGTCGTATCCCATAGTAAAAATTCGTAAATCAGTTTACATCTAAATATTTACAACAATCTATTTACATTAGACATATCTTCTATCTTATCTGTTTGGACCTACATGGAGACAATTACAAAGACATGCATATTGGCCTTCAGATCAATGTCCTCCTTTAGAAGAACGGGTACAAATTTGAAAACGAATAGCATGAAATTGGTGTTCTAATAAATTAAGCTTTCACTCGGATTTCTAACAACAACAACAACAACAACAACAAAAACAGTCAATTTTCATTAAAGAAGAGAAACACCATTTCAAATTTTCACATAGCGCTTCAAAAGTCATAATTGTATGATGCAATCGAATCATACAATATATATTCGTAAATCGTTTTACAGCGAACAATTCATAGCAATCTGAAACTCCATCATAATTCATCTATGAGTGCTACACCTGTCCCAAGCTACCCATGTTCCTTGATATCATTTTCATGGAATCAGATCGTATAGCTTACCGACCTCTCACGTTTTTCAAAGAGAGAGCATGAATAATGTGACAAAATATGGTGTTGTGTGTAGTTCTTGGGATTGAAAAAGTTCAAGTTTTAGCATCAAGTTCTTCCGTAAGACAATTTGTGTTTTTCAATATCCACATACATTCAACGCCAGAGTTCTTAGAAATAGTGGCGCAATACCTTTCCCAAAATGCTTTTACCTCCTGAAGGGCCCTCGTCAATAGGGTTGAAATAAGCTTGGTGGTGCAGCTTCTAGAACCAGCTATGAATCTAGCTTTGTATGGTGATTTATGCATTTTGGGAATCCAGTATACTTTCGGTATGTCCTTATGATTGGTTGGGAGACAAATACCTCTTTCCCTGAGAAACGTTTTGTGATTGTTAAATAAATCGTTCAGAGTAAATGCAGTTTGGGAGTAAGTAGGCGTATTTGATGATGATATGTCTACACCCAATTCTTTAACCAGCTCCTGATAATAGTAATATTACATACGAATATTAAATTATTTGGAGCTTTGTCTGCTGGGACTATGACGAATTTACTCTGGAGATTTGCTAGAACTTCCTGCGAATTGTGGTTTCTCCGTACTTGTTTTGCTTGGGGAAGAGTACTTCTGGCAATATGGCGGATTGTTTCAACGACCTTGTTCAGCGAGTACTGTAGGTTCAACTTTTCCTCGCTTAGACCAATCAATAACGTACTGTTCCAATGCAGACATGACTATCTTCTGGTCGGCCTTCAGATTTATTCTTCTCGGCTCTCTATATTTAGGTCCTTTCATCAGGAGTAATTTTTAGTCCTCATCACTCACCACATCAAGGTCACCAGTCACAATATGTTTGCATGGTGTATAGGTAAAGTTCGACGATTCACAATCACAACTATAGCCTCCTGACGTGTATAATTTCCAGTCAAACTCCTTGACAGCATTAGAGTAATGTAATATTTTTGTGACTATAGATTTAGTATACTTAGGCACCGTTTCCAATTATCGTTCGCGAATGAATCGTTTATTTCGTAAAATTTTCTCGAAGTCGCGATTTTCCAAGGCGCGAGGGAATGTTTTTTTTCTTCAAAATAAACGATTCAATCGCGATCGCTGTTCGAATGTTTTTTTTCTGTTGGCAATCGTTTTTCAATCGAGAAAATTTTCTCGAATAAAAAGCGATATCGCGATTCAATGGTTTTTTAATCGAGAAAATATAAGCGATTGAAAAAAAAAAAACGATTGAGGATTATAGCCGAAAGTAGTACGGCAAGGTTCAGCCTGACTGACCCGCCGCATACACGTTCGAGTTTCTATATCATAAACACTTCAGCCAGACTATAAGTTCGATCATTTTTTCTTCTTCCTTTTCTATTCTTCTTTGCCTTGTGTAAAACGTGTTTCAGTTCAGTTGGCGGTTATATAGATACGATGGGGATATTGAAAGAAATTGAAAAAAAATATATATATATACATAGGAATAATGGTGAACGATATACACATATAATTATAACTTCATATTTAGATATATTTTGTACGGGACACATGCCCGGATATGGTCAGATTGAGTCATTTGCACTTGCAATTTCGTCTATTATTTTGAGTATTTCTGTGTTTTAAAGCTGGTATTATTCCAGATTTCTTGTGTAGTATTTTCGTGAACGTTTTTGGCATCTGTGCGTGCTGAAATTTAAGTTGATTCGTCAGATTTTCGCTGTTCGCGTGGTTTTTTGTCCTAAGATTACCATTTTCCTTGTGTAGATAGATGGCGCTGTATTGAATATAACATTGTCCTACGGGCTTTTGAGTCTTCGAAAGCACTTAATTATTAATCTATAGCGCGGGCTATTTGTAAAACTTTTCTCAACTGTCATTATTCTTTTGCTTGTTTATTTGGCTGTGTGAATTAATCTTTTCTGGAGCTCCCTGGGTGGGAGTTTTTTTTGTGCGGCTCCCTAAGTGGGAGTCTATAAGTGCAAAACCTCACAGTTGCCTGGCTTGTGGGATATTTGATGGTAGATGAATACGTATATTTTTGCATAAATAATGAAAATTAATAAATACAAAGGGAAAATATATATATAAAAGAAATGATTCAAAGAAAATAATGATATTGATTATTTTTCACAATTGGATGAAAATACACGTATTCATTCACCATCAAATATCCCACAAGCCTGATAATTGCAGTATGGAAAACACTGAAAGTGGGCTGAACGCGATTTGCTTGGCAAGATGATCAAGGTCCCGCCTTTGGCTAATAAGGAAACCTTGACGATGCGAAGATGTGTTTCAAAAGGCCTGTATAATTCAGGTCACGTGACTTGGTTGCTGAAGAATCAAACAACGCCCCTCACCGTGTATGATATTATATGCGAAATGACTACATTAATATAAAATATGAATATAAATTGTCTTTCTCTGTCCGACAGGTTTTCAAATCACACATTTAAATCTTTAGTTTTGCGAAAAAAACAAAATCTTTAACCGATGATCGTACTCAGACGAGAATTTTTTTCTCTCTTGCCAGCTTGGTTAATCCAGTATGAGATGAAATTATATAATATTCAGGTGGTTTGAGCTTCCCTTTGGAATCATTCATAGTTCATTTATCAAAATGTTAAATGAAGATAAAAAGTATTGTACATATGCGAATCCAACCGTTATATGCGATTTAATCACCGTTGTGATATGTATTTATATAAATATGAAATCACTGCCGCGAATATTCTTGTAATCAATAAAATTAACTTGGTGGTTTTTTTAACTCATTCACATCTCAATAGTTTAACATGAAGCTGCGCTATCGAAACCCCTCGGCTCTGAACCCCAGCTATTATAATGTAAGGGTGTCTCTTCCAATTGATTGGCTTGTGGGAAGAAACATTTACCCCTGGTATTGTAAGTGTACTTTCTTTGAAAAAAAAAAGAGTTTTCCTCCCCTTCAATTAATTTGTTTCTGGAATAAATACATACACTATAGATATACGTTTGTCATATCTTGGTAAACACAACTAAAAAAGAGAATAAATCAATAAATCAGTCATCCAATCAATAAATAAATGTGATAGTATACAAACATGATATAGAAATTATATGCAAACTTAACATAGGAATTAGTGGATTTTATTAGACAAGGGGCATAACTCTGCAAAATACTTTCTGACACGACTCATTTTCGATAGGCATCTAGTTCAGGTCAAGAGAAACAACTGTATCACGTTAGGATGTTGTATATGGAACGGTTCTGAAATTATCACAATAACAAGTCATAAATGGATTTTTATTTGTAAAAAGGGGCATAACTCTGCAAAATATTGTCCGAGATGACTCATTTTCGATAGGCTTCTGATTTACGTGAAGATAAATAGATGTAACAAGTTTGGTTGCCATGCATGAAACGGTTCTGTAGATATCGCGGTAACGGACGTACGGACGTACGGACAGCCGTACATGATGACGACAATACCCCTAGGCCAAAGTTGGCCGAGGGGTAAAAACTGTACCAAAACATGAGTGGATACCCTTTCCTAATATATGTTTTACTATAACAAAATATACATATTTAAATACACTATTCTTCACCCCACCCTAATTAACCTAGAAATTATCGGCTGGAGGGCTGAGCTGTTCTGGGTTAACGCCATCGCCCATTCACACCTCTATCAAGTCTGTGCCATAATCATTCTGATAATGCAATCAACGACGAACTCAAATCCACTTATGACCTATATCCGGTATTTACAAAAGCAAGATATTGCGACCATCATCCTATATTGTTTATACGAAGTTGCATGAATATATGAGGAAATTTTCGGACGTATGAAGGGAGTGACTGAACATTAACACATTGTCGGCTCACACGATTATTGAATAAACATGTAATTTTGTCATTTACGCTTCGCCAGAGTAAATCTGAGCGCGGACGTCACAGGAAGCATGGTGGAGGTATGTGTATAGATATTTCCAGCATACGCCCTACTTCGCCCTACATTAAATGTAATTCCCTGTTAGCGAATAGAGCGGCGTACGACAGCAACACGGCCTATGTGTCAGATATCACTCCGCCTCACGATTCTCTCGCACCTTGAAATAAACGATTCCCTCGCGATTGAAGATTCGCGATGAAGAACGGATCGCGCATGGGTAAACGATTCAAAAACGATATCGCGAGAGAATGTTTTTTTTTCAGAAAAGGTTCATTCGTTGTTTCTCATTCTTTTTTCTCGATATCCTCGCGACTGATTCACGAATGATCGTTTTTCAATCGAGAAAATTGAAGAAAAATCGCGACTGAAGAAAAAACGAATAATGGAAACGATCCCTTATATGAAATGGAAGGAGGTTCTGTGAACTTGAAATAGTTTGGTACAGCGTTACAATAATACAATGATCGACAATATTCTGAAATTTCGAAGACGACATTTCAAGCCGCTTCCCAGGTCAGTTCGACGATAGTGGAAAACACTACAAGATATAAAAGAGTGATTTATTTAGTGACAAAACATAAATTGTGACAGACAACAAGACTGCTAGAGAACAACAGTGGTGCTCATATGACCTGTCCTGACCACAATGGCACATGTACAGCTAATATACGAAGGCATGATAGCATAGGGAATGAACGACGGTGGGACACTCAGGCCATAACAAATCTCGCGGAGTCAGGGACTGAAATAAACCATGTTATAACGGAATGTGATAGTGTTTCCTTTCTGGCGTCAAGTGAAGCATGCTATGAAGGTCAGGTTTCAGTGGAACCTGTACATCAACTCGACACGCGGCACCTGCGAAAGAGTCAGAGGAATAAAAAGAAAAAATGAATTTCAGTCCTGATACGTTTCAAGATATCACTATGGAGGAGAGGGGGAGACTGCAAGGTAGAATTGCTGATGACCTGACAGCACGTTATCACGCATAACACACAACATATGTCATCGATGCCTTGATTCAATAATAATAATAATAATAATTACAAGGGAGATCGCTCTCTGTGTAAAAAGTATGTCTGTAAAGGGCTCAAGAGAAATAACTGGGTTAAAAATAGCTTCAACCTTCCTGCTTTAGGATCAATTGTTCATTACCTGGAGATGAAGAAAAACTTAGAAAGTGTATTAATTTTTGACTGGGACAGGACATCCTGAAAAAAACCGAAACATAAGTTGAATACACAGAAATGTGAGGCAGTGAATCGTGCCATAAATAAATCAGTTCCAAAAAATAAGACTTTCCCTCGCTATTTTACTGCTCGAACGCACAGTGACATGAATGCTGTAAACTCTCGAATGGTTAAATCTGTGATAAAACAGTGTGGATTTAAAACAGAGCTGTACGTGGAGAGCCTGTTAGGCCAGTGGCAGTGTATGAAAAGACCAAAGTTCTATAAACTTCACACATACTATGAGTTAGAGCGGCTAAGAAAAAAGGTAGGTGTGTCAGTCAGTGAGTCAGTTAATGGCGCTGAGGAAGAAAGGGATTACTTTCTGTTCAAGAATTACACGAAACAGTGGAGAATATGGCATTCGCTGCAATGGCCCTGATTAAAACCAGGTTAATAGTATGCCAATCGAGAGTGAAGTGGGAGGGGTTAACGCAGCTCGGTTTATGGCAAATGTGGCGACCTTCTCGATCTTCTATGAAGAGGTTGAACTCCCTCATGGTCACCTTATACTGTAATCGATGAGCCCGAAATTCCCCTCTCCCACCCTTTGGAGACGGCCATATCCCCCATTGATTTGTTTTCGCCCTGCACCACAAACGACAGCCAAATTTGCTATAATCTGGGGACTAATATTTGGAAATTCTCTCTCCATATTTTCTAAACCAATCAACCATGATTTTCAGACATGTGGAGGAACCTAGTGCATCACTGAAGAGTCTGGGTAAAATTTTCCAAAATCTCCTTAGGTTAGACGCCACTATTAACTTTCTTTCCTTTTTATGTAATAAATCAGCTAGGCACATCCCGAGAAAAAGTGGTTCCCAATAATTCATTGGTACTATCTACCTTGTTAGAGAGACGGGTTGTTCGCCTAAAAAATAGCGATATATGGACCGTTGATGAATTCAGGATGTGCCATAATATTACCATGGCAACAGATCAGGGGCGGGTAATCTAAAATGTTGCAGGTTCCTTACATAATTCTCAAAGTAAAATATTTTGTAAGGGAAAAATACCAACCATGCAAATCTTGAGAATCTATGGGCAATCAAGTTCACCAAAAATTCAAATCCTTTCCTTCATCTTCTATACACAAAAATCTTATGATGGCGTCAGACCCGAAATCATCATCTGTCGGAGTTTCATGACCTCGCCCGAGTCTTGTGGTAGCAGTGAATGCCAGGATCTCGTGGTGAGCCAATGGAAACCTCCCGCTGGAAGTAACAACCAATGAGGCTAGATTGGCCGGAGGCAAGGAGATCTTCGTTGTACTCAAGTCAGGTTTACTGAAGAACACGAGGGGAAACCCAGTGCAAGCCTTTGTAGGTAGATCTGTCATACACATTTGCGTACATTTCGCCATCCATAAGATGGCTTGCGAATCGTGTGTCTCCATTATCGCGGAGCGATATCCGGTATTTTACCGGATTCTGTTCGGCCTTCATCCGGCGGAGAACAGACTCGAGAAATCTGATAAGTTACAGGTATTCATACCACTTCTGAAACAGATATTGCCTTGGCTTACAATATATATATGTATGAATAACTTTCGTATCATACAAGAGGTGTGGTGGATCTGTAATTTTGAACAAGTAGGACATCACATGATTCGAAAATGGCGTGTTACGTTGGGGTTATGTCGGTAGACTTTTGCTGATTGGCTGACGAAATCACGTGGTATTGATTTCTGGAAATTCCCTCTTGTATTTGCTGAAAGTAGGGTGAAAATGGATACACACGATCCCAGGGTCAGTCTTGCCGCGTATAGATGACCGAGATGGTTACAGGTTGCTGTCATACTGTGCTTCCTAAAAGTGGTTCCTACTTCAACTGAAGTCAGGAGTTAAGTACACCAGGTTTATTTTCGGTCGTACAATTATTTTAGACCTGGTGTGGGCGAAAAATTATTGTAACTCGACTGTTCGACCATTATGATTCCTAAAGATTTTTTTTTATTTCTGACGTCCGGACTGTTTCGATTTAACAAAGCTCTTGAAAGGAATCAGCTGCATTAATTCATTTGGGAATGAAGAAAAGACACAGCGGTGGTTAGCTGTACTGCGCATGTAGCCTGTTTTATGGATATCACTTGGTTCTGAGTGTTTACTATTTCCGGTGACAGAGAGGAGTGATTGTCTAAGTTACAGCTGGGTACTATTTTAGTGCCATGTTATTTTCAATAAGATTTAATTGATTCGGTAAAAATATTTGACAAGAATACACGATAATAAAGTTGCGATCATTATGAGATCCGTGTATTCATTAAATTGCTGAAAACCATGCGTAATTAGGGACAATATTTTTCCTCGTGCATGGTGAAACCGTCTGCGTTCAATCAAATTCATTCATCATTCATTGAGTGTCATCGGTCACGTGTTGTTTTTCGTGTTGCGTGTTTATGTTGTGCATCTATTTAAGGGGTATAAAACAGTAATTTTAGTTTGTCAAATTTTATATTTTGTTCGCTAGCAACTATCACATATTATGCGCGTTTTGTTTCCTTTATTTCCGATAATACTGCATGTCTAGTCAGCTTGATATACCAACGATAAATCTAGTAGATTGCATGAATCTGTCACTGTTAAATTTGTGATGCCTGTGAACTTTTGTTGAGAACGTGATTGTGATGTGATTTCCATAGTGACCTTTGATTGGGACTTTTATTCTTCGATGAGTTATCCATGATAGCCAATGTAGCTGGTATACTAATACTTAACGTTTTAGAGCTTAATGGAATTCAAGTTGTCGCGCGTCTATTGGTAAGTCCTTAGGATACTCTGAGTAAAGTAAGTGTACGTGCTATGTATTATAATTCTTGGTGGGCTATAAGCCTGTTTGATATAAGTTGCGGAGCCATTACAATCCTCGGTTAGGCTGTAAGAGACTGGTTATTTTCTGCGGCGGAGCTGCGATCATATACCGGTCAATAATGTGTTTGTGGAATTATCTGGAATTTCCTTAATTTTTGTATTGATCTTCAGATATAAGCCTAGGACGTTAGATGGCGATTTGGTTTCAATTAACGTGTATTTGCAGCTTATTTCAAGTGCAGTACTTATTGTATCCAAGCCGAATATTAACACTTCAGGACGAGGTAAGACTTAGCATTGGCTATGTTAAAGAAGTTAAGTAATTGGTGATAACCATGGAGCTGTTTGGAGACACATAACCATACGGTAATTGCGTTTGGGTTATTTTTGTTGCAAGCAACAGTATATAAATACAATGTAGTTGCATCAATTGGAAAATGCGCTAGGTATCTTATGCAGAACTCTGCAAAGTTTCCGATCTGATTCCTTCCTACTGATATAACAGTTTTTACTCCAATGGCCTGTCTACTTCTGGTCCCAAATAAGCATGTTCCTTTTGCTTGAATGTTTTGACGTTTTAATACAATGAAATGATGTTCTCTATTTATGTTGATTTGTTTTTGGTCATTTTTGTTTTGCTCTTCATGTAATGATTCGGTGAACTGTTACGCCTCCCTCTTTGAGCACGCTAAATATTTTCAAACATTTGTTTTGGTCATATATGATATACATGTATGCATACTCACGGTGTGACTAGCATGTTGCATGAGGTCCTTTTTAGAGAATTTGCGGAAATTTTAATGAATGTGGAATTACAATACTACGCTATGGACACGGACTATGGTTATTGGATAATGATTAAAGATATTTAACGGATATTTCGAATAACGATCTATGCGATCAATCCAGGGCTATGCTAGGAATTTTGGATATCATTTCAAGGAATTATGCATTTTGTCGGGGGGAGCGGGTCTACAGCTGAATGTCTGCGTTTAAGCGTCACGTGGTCACATATGACGATGTGTTGGTGTGTTGGTGTATACCATGATTGTCTTTTTGAATCTGGTGCTAATGCTGTCATATGGTATATGGAATAGGTCTTTGGAATATGGACGCGGATATTCTTTACTGGACGACGGTTGAATTATGAATGACGGACCAAACGCTTGCAATTTGCTGGATTGATCAACCGTAACACTATTTCCTGCCCTCCGCTAATTTCCTTTTCCAAGCTGTTATTCTGTTGTTTTCGAGTTGCATATTCTCTTTGCAGGAGAATTTTGCAAACCTAATAGTGAGGATCTGTAAAATACGGTTTTCTTGCCATAATAGCATCAGGCTTTTTCTATGATTATTTTTTTTTCTTTCTGTTTTTGGATTTGTCATGGTAGGCTTGATTATTATCTGTTCATGTATATTGCAGAATGTACGCTATATTACATGTTAAGGTAATTGGTTTTGGTTCTGAATACTGCTTATTTAATACAAACATCATATTCAGTGACGTTTAGGGTACGGCATTGTCAGTTACCTTCTCCGGAGAATTGTACTTACATATATTTCCTGTAGGCGTCAGATCAGATATTCAGTATTCAACTATACGGTTTTAAATGCATAGATGAACAGATGTACAAAAGATGTACTTCTTGAAACCCGAGTTTGATGAGTGTGTTGTGGTTTGGTTGGAGACAGTTCAATACTTTCATGGTCAAAACTGCCCTAAGGTTTTGACACATTAGGAATGTAAACACATTCTTGAACGACGATATAAAAGTGGGTGGTTGGAAATTTCAAATTAGACTCTAGCACTTGTCTCAGACTAATCCCATCCGGTCTCCTGCCATCACCGGTAAAGTCCGCAAATGTATGACTTGGGAGGTACGGTAAGCTTCTTTGCGTATTTTCATCACATTGCAGATTTTCAGTTTTTTATCTATCCGTGTTGGCCAATGATGCTTTTGTCAGTCGTCTACACAGTTAATCTTTCAGAAATCACTAAACTGGCGGCATGTATCAGGAGTGAACTCACATCACACAACTATAACCATGACTTCCCGGCCGGACATTTTGGAGGTAAACGGAACTTTTTAGAAGTCGACAGGGTTATTTAAATTACAAGCGTCTGGTCCGCGTCAATAACACAAAGACCTATTCCATATTCCAGTATTAGCAACAAATTCAAAAAGACAATCATAGTATACATAAACATAGGCTAGTTTCCTCAAGAGAGAAGCAGTTTTTACTCTGATGGCCTGTCTACTTCTGGTCCCAAATAAGCGTGTTCCTTTTGCTTGAATGTTTTGACGTTTTAATACAATGAAATGATGTTCTCTATTTATGTTGATTTGTTTTTGGTCATTTTTGTTTTGCTCTTCATGTAATGATTCGGTGAACTGTTACGCCTCCCTCTTTGAGCACGCGAAATATTTTCAAACATTTTTTTTGGTCATATATGATATACATGTATGCATACTCACGGTGTGACTAGCATGTTGCATGAGGTCCTTTTTAGAGAATTTGCGGAAATTTTAATGAATGTGGGATTACAATACTACGCTATGGACACGGACTATGGTTATTGGATAATGATTAAAGATATTTAACGGATATTTCGGATAACGATCTATGCGATCAATCCAGGGCTATGCTAGGAATTTTGGATATCATTTCAAGGAATTATGCATTTTGTCGGGGGGAGCGGGTCTGCAGCTGAATGTCTGCGTTTAAGCGTCACGTGGTCACATATGACGATGTGTTGGTGTGTTGGTGTATACCATGATTGTCTTTTTGAATCTGGTGCTAATGCTGTCATATGGTATATGGAATAGGTCTTTGGAATATGGACGCGGATATTCTTTACTGGACGACGGTTGAATTATGAATGACGGACCAAACGCTTGCAATTTGCTGGATTGATCAACCGTAACACTATTTCCTGCCCTCCGCTAATTTCCTTTTCCAAGCTGTTATTCTGTTGTTTTTGAGTTGCATATTCTCTTTGCAGGAGAATTTTGCAAACCTAATAGTGAGGATGTGTAAAATACGGTTTTCTTGCCATAATAGCATCAGGCTTTTTCTATGATTATTTTTTTTCTTCTGTTTTTGGATTTGTCATGGTAGGCTCGATTATTATCTGTTCATGTATATTGCAGAATGTACGCTATATTACATGTTAAGGTAATTGGTTTTGGTTCTGAATACTGCTTATTTAATACAAACATCATATTCAGTGACGTTTAGGGTACGGCATTGTCAGTTACCTTCTCCGGAGAATTGTACTTACATATATTTCCTGTAGGCGTCAGATCAGATATTCAGTATTCAACTATACGGTTTTAAATGCATAGATGAACAGATGTACAAAAGATGTACTTCTTGAAACCCGAGTTTGATGAGTGTGTTGTGGTTTGGTTGGAGACAGTTCAATACTTTCATGGTCAAAACTGCCCTCAGGTTTTGACACATTAGGAATGTAAACACATTCTTGAACGACGATATAAAAGTGGGTGGTTGGAAATTTCAAATTAGACTCTAGCACTTGTCTCAGACTAATCCCATTCGGTCTCCTGCCACCACCGGTAAAGTCCGCAAATGTATGACTTGGGAGGTACGGTAAGCTTCTTTGCGTATTTTCATCACATTGTAGATTTTCAGTTTTTTATCTATCCGTGTTGACCAATGATGCTTTTGTCAGTCGTCTACTCAGTTAATCTTTCAGAAATCACTAAACTGGCGGCATGTATCAGGAGTGAACACACATCACACAACTATAGCCATGACTTCCCGGCCGGACATTTTGGAGGTAAACGGAACTTTTTGGAAGTCGACAGGGTTATTTAAATTACAAGCGTCTGGTCTGCGTCAATAACACAAAGACCTATTCCATATAACAGTATTAGCAACAAATTCAAAAAGACAATCATAGTATACATAAACATAGGCTAGTTTCCTCAAGAGAGAAGCGGTCAACAGCTTTCAATAATGCCTGCAAGACATCATGATGTTCCAAAAATATCAAATCTGTATTCTTCATCCATAATGTTCGTTGTCAAATCGTCATCTAGAGAATGATGTATCTCAGTCACGCTTTGATTGTGACTTCATATGAGCACCATGAGGATCTTGAAGTACATGGGTTCATACGGCCCCTAGCCCCGGTTTAAGCGGAATCAGAAGTTACGAAACGTAACGCTATAGATCTCGCACGCTATACGCTCGTATTTTGCTATCAGCATGCGATATGTATCGTCAAATGTTGGCGCTTGGTGGTGTAGCCCTGTTTTATAGGTTTCTGCAGCAATGTTTTGTCACGTTGGTTAAAATCGTCACATTTAACACAGGATCTAGCAAATGCTAATAGTCGAGATATGTATACGCCATATGCAGGTCCTACTGGAATATTATTCTCCAGAAAGAGATAGTTTACGATGTCGAATTTGTAATCATCTCTTTTGTCATGAAGTCGACGAGAGAGAAGGCCCGCTTCATTTTTATGGAGATATAGGTCTGAATATCATGTGAATGTAGGGCTATCTGTAGTTTCCTTAAAATCCAATGAAGGTAGATATATATCCTTCACTGCGTCATTTATGTAGCGATTATCCACGGCGAGAAGATAGTCTATATAGCGTTTGGTCAATGAGAAGGAATGGACTTTGACTGGATCGGTTTTGAAAGCACCTGCATATAGTCATATTCATAAGAGAACAGATATAGGTCAGCCAACAGGGGTGCAGATTTAGTACCCACTGGAATACATATATGCTGTTGATATATTGTGTTGCCAAATTCCACATAGATATTTTTTAATGATAAATTCAAGCAACTCTATAAACAAAGAAATATCCGATGAATGATATCTCTTGTATGTAGTAGAGCTAAAGAATGTTTTATTGTTTCCGACATAAATATATCTACGATCAGTTTTCTTGAACACAGATAATATTGATGAACTTAGACGGTCAATAAGGTTCTGATGGAGGAGTGTGATTTCATGATTTATTAAGCTGCTAATGATGAACACAGTCAAAATAATAAATCGTTTCATGTCTTTTGCGATGAACGTGTAGCGTCAACCGTACACACGAAAGCCCGTTGCCAAAATAATTGGTGGATTCAATGTGTGAATTTCAATACAGGTCTCTGGAGGATCTAATTTGACCTCGAAAGGAAATGCCACTGCGGGGCGTTTCAAGAATGGACTAATGGGGAACATAAGTTGTTGTGTTCTGGCAGCGCGTGGGGACAAGTATGCAGGGTAAACAAGTTAAGCACCTGTGCATAAACTGAGCATGTTGGTTGATTTCCATCAGTACCATAACCTATCGTTCAAACTCCGCAGATCTCTAGCTTATCAACTATATAGCTACTTGTGAGTGAGTGAGTGATTGAATAAGATTTAATGTCGCTTTCAACACTCCGTCATATCACGACTTTTAGTTCCTACTCATTTTCACACCCGGAAACCACACGGGTAGGACCCTATTTCTTTTAACACCCCGGACTCCACGGAAAGGGTCTTATTCCTTTTCACGCCGGAGAACCTAACGGATGCCCAAGTTAGTCGCCTCTTATGACAACATCTCTGAGGGGCTAAGGTCTATTCTTATAATGACCTGAAATATTGGAGCGATAAGCAATACTTGGGAAAAACTGACGACGTCTGGCGATAAGCAATACTTGGGAAAAACTGACGACGTCTGGCAAAGTTAGATACGCTAGCTCGGGAGCTGTGATGACAGATCAGCTCAAGCAACTCATCTGATGTTATTCGATAAGCATCGTGGACGTATGATGGAGTAAAGCCTCAACATGGGGTTACCTGGTAAATGTAAGAATACCCAGGGAAACTAACCTGTAATGTCCGACATCGTACGGCTTCCGAAGTTCATTTTCTCACCAAAACAATAAACCTGCATATATTTGTTAAGTAACATGTACAGAGGACGGGCCTCGGGGACTAACAGTCCACCAGCAGAATCCTGCCATATATAGGCAATAAATTGGAGCGATATGTAAGAGGTGGAAAAATACACGAATGGCGACTAAGAAACAGCCATATGACTCTACAGGAAAGCATCCCTCGGTACCTAACATTCAGACCGGAAAATACTGAGGATTCTCGGACGTAGCCTCAGTATCTCACCGTGCATTTATTGCAGATGTTCATGTGAAAACTATGGAGTATCCACACGGCCACTATCACCAGCTTAAGCAGAATTAGAAACGCTAGCTTGGGAGCGGTGATGACAGATCAGCTCAAACAACTCATCTGATGTTAATGGATGAGCATCGTGGACGTCTGATGGACGGCGACACCCCAGGTCAATCCCCCAGAGTCGTACTTGTGAGTGGCGGTGGATCGTGTATTTGCGCCAGGGAGTGTTTACACCATACACTTGAAGCAAATAGAAGCGCTTTTCTGGAATAATGTGAAAACTTTACAATAAGCCATATATGGCGTTTTACGGACACGTTACTTTCGACGTGGACACGCAGGTTAACAAAGAACATTGAATGACTACATTTTTGGTGCCCATATTTTTCCTTCCCGAAGATTTCCGTCAATGGTTTCTTAAGAAATATTGCCTTTCATTCTCATCGATAATATCGGAGATTTGCTAGGTTACTGATCGTTTTTTGTTTGAATTTCCGTTTGAGTTGGATTGTCGACAAAAGCCCAATGGAACGTAAAACTCGTGGGAGAATGACGATTCGTCGAAGACACTGCTTAAGAAGTAGTCTGATTCGCCAGAAATTCTTGTTCTGTTACAGTTGTAATTGCCCTTATAAAACATTGAGGCCGAGACTGTAGTATCAGTTCAGGTATATGTTGAGTTGCTGGCTGGTATATGCCATGATTGATTTGTGATCAGGGAGACAACACAAGCAATACTGCACACAGTTGACAGTTCTTGTAGATACATGTACACGCCGTCTATTTCGAGTGATACTGTTCTAGGCTGGGCAGTTGTTGTCAATGGGTACAACGTGAAAGCTAAAATGTTTTTATCTACTCTCTTTTGGATTGGCGAGAAGCTGGTTTCGACTAATTCAAGAATCACGTACGGGACAAGTGGCCTTTCACCGAAATGCTGATTAGTGATGGATTGTGGTCATGTGTTGTCATCTATTATTCTTCCGTGGAATGTATAGAATGTATTGAGTGTTAATCCTCCGTTTGCACATTAATGATAGAACAAACAAGCCGCTGTCGGCGCAGTGAATGGTGACTTCAGCTGATCAGCTACTGGTTCGTATATTTAACCAGGGCGATTATTTTGAACACTCAATACTATTTTTCCACAGTATGCAAAGAAAGTGTCATTATGCTTAGAGTAATGTATAATTTGACAAATATTACATGACAATATGCCACCAATCATCAGTTCAAAATAATTTTCTGTATTAAAAGATAGGGCAAAGCGAAAATATACGAATCAGTAACTGATTAACTAAAGTCACGGGTTACCACACAGATAAAATTTCCTTTGTTCTCCCAATAAATGTGCAAAAGGCGAACACGACAATAACAGATTGCATATATTTCTGGAATATTTCGTGGTTGATGTGTTCAACCGCCAGTTAGATATCACAAATACATGACCCATTACGGTGGTAACCGGCAAAGAATAAACAGCTAAATCATAAATTGTGATGAGGTCTGATACCTTGCTCGTCTCTTCTGAAGATTAGGCAAATCGAATCCTTAATCGCCAGCATAAATAATACTAATCTTGTAAAGATCCATACCGTGACCGTATACTTAAACCTAGCCTTGAACCTTGAACCATATATACCTTTAACATAGCCTAGTTTTATGTGAAGTATGATTTATACTTTTAATTTGGTGCTAATGTTATTACGTGAATTAGGTATTGGATTATGGACGCGGAAATTCTTTAATGGACGACGGCTGAATATTGAATAATGGACTAGACGCTTGTATATTGGACTCCAAAGTAAATAGACTTCGTGGGAGTAACACTAAAGACGTATTAGGGAACCTTCGCGAGGTTCGGTGCTGAACTAGAAATATCTTTCAGAGAAGGTCATAAGTAAATCGTTACCGTGAACCTTGATGTTGGACCTCGCTCTTTATCACGAGGGGATGGAATGGGGTTCTATAATGGTGAGAATAAAAACAGAATGCGTTTCACCTTTAACGCATAACACCAGTAGCTTAGCTTGGCATAATTTATTTCTCTCTGTAGACGTATTCAGCTTGACATCAAAGGTATCTGAAAGAAAACAGGTTGAACTTTTCATTGAAGAAAACAACAGTTGTGAAATTCTAGCATTCCGTTTACGCAAAGAAACAAAATAGTATAAGAGGAATTCTGGTATTCGTCCCATTTGAGGTAACTGTGGGACAGATTTTAGAATATACAATATAGCCTACACTTGTCCTCCCAAGGAGGGCTGTTTGCACCTGTCGACCCTGTTGGCATGCCTTAAGGTTAGTACCTGTATGTGCAGGTACGATGCATGTCAGCATTAAGGGATTAGAACACGTTATCAATGGATCTATAACATGGGCATTTTTTTAATCTCTCGAAACCGAATGAATTTCCTATTATTAGTGTTCAGTCACCTTAAAATAGGATAAAGTAAACAATAGATTGATATCTAGCATAACAAAACTATTTATTCGTATTACCAGTCGCTTTAAAGTGAAATAGTTTTGACAAACATATGACGGCACAGAATGTTAAGTAGGCAATAGATGATGCTTGCGGTAAACGGGTCTCCCCCTCTTAAAAACTTGATTCGTATTCACTGCTAGCAAAAGGGCAGCTTTAAGGATGCCTTAGAGATGAAAAGCAAGATTACGGTTCATCTCCAGTCCAGTTCTCCACCGCACCCCCTCTTGCACAGTGGACGCGGAAAAGACTGAATTTTCCAGTTATATTGCTCCTATTTGGGGAAAAAGTTTTCCGACCGCCTTTATTTTTATTCCAAAAGTAGTATATGAAGTTTACCTCATATGGTAAATTGAAGGACATCTTACTTTAGGAATTAAGTCTAATGAGATGTAAACACGAAAACGGACTCCTTTCCCTACTAATTCAATGATACAGAATACATATAGAAATGATGCAATACATCTGCAGATAGTATGGTGAACCCCTGTTTGTATTTCACTACTTCCTTTATATTAACCTAACAGGTTATTACTGAACGTTTCAGCACATTTGCACTCTTAAAAATCAATAATCTATACTCTATTAATTAGTTCTTTCAAATAAAAGAAGGGATCAGTGAATTACCGCCCTTTGAAATAGTAGTTTTGATGTCTTCTTCGGGCACACCTTTTGTTCATCAACGCATCCTCAACAATTGAAATCATATGGTGTATTTGTTTTGGAACTACAATGATCGTAAGTCAAGGGTTTTCGTAAGAATAATCAGCCAGTGTGCTTTCGAATTTGAAGAGTTTCTATCAGCTGGTGTAAATGTATGTTCTTCAATAAAAATCGAATTTATAATTTAGAATATTCTGAAATCCAATGTAAGTAAAGACCAAGCCTTACTTCAGTTCCGTCCATTATCGACAGATGCATACGGCGTTATCGTTACAGAATCCGCCTGATTTGAGGAGTAGGTAGCAGTGAGCTGCACAAGCCGTATGATCCCAACCGAATCCAGACAGGAAGTCACACGTAAACCGCTTCACAGCTGAAAGAAAAACAAATACAGCTGGAATACAGATCTGAGTAACAAACTCTGTAATTGGTTGATTGTTCTTCCATATTCTCGTGAACGCTAATGACGTTACCATGTTCAAAATACAACGGTGGAACAAATCCACGTGAACTCATGTTCGGTCAGCGTACCTTAGATACAACACATATCACTAATCGTTAGATTCTTGGTATGTGCTTTAGAATAGGTTAACCAGAAGACTATGCTGTGAAGTCATGGGGCTTTGTCAGTATGTCGGCACCTCTTCCCACTTCCTTTATATGCGTTGTAATTTTTACCTGTATATGGCGAGATTCTGCTGGTGGACGTTTCGTCCCCGAGGCCCGCCCCCCTGTAACAGACCGTTTGGTCTTTGATATATGTTGGCATTGTGGGAAGTTGATGCTGCGTCGACATCGGGCCTTACAGACTAGTCTTTTGCGTTAAATGCCGTCCTTTTCATCTGACGACAATACAGCTTACCAATCCCCAGTGTACGAGTTGTCACAGCGACACAGCTCACCGATTACCAATATACGAGTTGTCAGGGCATTTCCATCACAGCTCTCTAGAGTTGTATCTAATACCGCTAATGCCGGTGCTAGGAGCCGTGTGGTCATGTCATTCAAGTTGCCACATGAACAGGTACGATAAAAGCGTAGCTGAGATACAACACATATCACGAATCGTTAAATTCTTGGTATTTGCTTTAGAATAGGTTAACCAGAAGACTATACTGTGAAGTCATGTGGCTCTGTCAGTATGTCGGCACCTCTTCCCACTTCCCTTATATGTGTTGTAATGCAGGTATCTCACAATGATCTGTAGTTTCCGAAACGGGATCAATTAGTCTGTATGTAAAGAAAGTGACGTAAAGAAAGAGTCAACCGTTTTGTATTATGCCGCAAAACGGCATGGATTTCAAATCCCCAGAAATGGCAACTACTCTTGTATTTCACCCATCAACAGGCGGCAGAGAGACCCTCAATTCCAATTCGTATCAATGGCCAATGGCCGATAACTCATTTCCAAGATAGCCCGTTGTTAGTTCAATGGTATGTCATAGAAACAACAGTATACGTCATGGAAATTCTCCCAGTTTAAAAGCGTTTGATTGCTCAATAAGGCACATCACAATCCCAGAAGTACAGCATATTACCGCATATTCACGCCAGGCACGACACTGTATAACAGGTTCACGAGCATACTTGTTTTATCGCAAGAACCTGCAACGACGCCATCCTGGTGGTGTAAATGGCAAATTTAGCTTAAGTAAACTGTGAGAAAAATATCGATCGTTGCATACAATCAAGCGTCCTGAGATGGCGGCGTTGGTTACTCTCGTGAGAAACACGTGTGCGTGAACCCTTCGGTCTCGTACTTGGTGTGATTATGCGGTAATCTGCGGTGATTTTGTGAGTAAAATGTGATGTATAAAAATAACCAGAAAGAAATCCGGGATTTTATCGGTCCATGGATAAAATTGAAAGAAAATCCAGTTAATCATGAAGCTTCTGTTAAGGTTTATTGTGACTTTCAAACATTTTAAATGGCTCACGCTAGATTTTTCAAGATACCATTACTGAGGTAAAATATCACTCCCATTATCATAATACAAGATAAACATTCTTACGGTTAGCATCTGCCGATAGCGCCAGCAACGTAACCAACATCAAACACACACACAGCGTCTTGAAATACATCTTGCACTGAAATAAGTATTTTAAAGTGATTTCCAAATTAGGTCTCATGGGTATAGATGTAAACTAGAGGAACATTTGTTAACGTATGTATTAGCTCTCCATTTCAATTCAGGAGCTATTGCTAGAAAATTCGTCTCTCGACAGGTGAACTTGTTTAAAAAAACGAAAATGTTTTAATCGGAGATTACTCAAACTTATATGGACGAATAGGCTATTTTGTCAACCTGTAAAAACTTGGTTGCATGGCATGCAGCTGATTTTCATAATATGCTAGACAGCCTATTTGTCAATCATTATTGCTTTCAGCAAAGTTTTCGCAGGATGGCAGAAGGATATGTAGCCTATTCGTTCACATAAGTTTGAGCAATTTCTGCGATAAAAAAAACTACACCTGATGAAGGACGAATGTGTATACTAACCTTTGTTTTATAAGCATTTAGAGGTTGGCGTTTATAACACAAAACTATTATATGGATAACAAGTTTTTTATTGCTGTGGAGATGACGTTTCATTAGAGAAACTTCCCACATTTTCAGAGCTAATGAAACATTGAAAACGGTGAATCTGTCTCCGACGAAACGTCAGCTCCACCGCAACGAAGAAGTTGTTATCCGAAGAATAACCTTGTATTATATCATTAAAAACCATTTGAATTATGCGTTGGAGTTCATGGCTTGAGCGATTACTAACGGTTCTGCTTTTTGGTTTAGTAATAACTCACCTTGTTTTGTTGGAGAGTCCAATTAATGTAGAGTTCGTACAGGTGATACTTATAACTTACATTTACAGGCTTATCAGGGAAGGACAGATGGCAACTCTCACTAAAGTTCTCACGATTGCCCCAAATAGTCATTTCGAAAGAAATGTTCTAAATCAGGGGTTTCTTAACCGTCCTTTTCACTGACATTGGTCCAAGAATGAAGGCAACCTACATATGAAAAGTTGACCCAATCTGTCACTTATATGTATGGAAACTGGAATCTTTTCTCAATCTCCTTGCCAATGTGTCTGTATTCATTCTCAGAAGATAAAAGAGGAGGCGACCTTCCCAAAATATCTTTGTCAAAACCGTTAACACTTCGTTCGATCGGTCACATCTATACCCCAAACTATTGTGTCCAATTAATCCAATCAGTCTAACAGTGTATGCGTTATTGCCATCAAATATAAAGTCATTACATAGAGACTGCGCCAACATTTTATGTGGTTTGGCTTACCGGCTCAACTTGATTACATGAAGATATTTATTGATACTCATAATTTGTAAATTAATTATGCTGCGATTTTCGCAAGAACTATCGACTATAATATAAGTATATAGGACTATATTTGATAAATAGGCCCCGATGAAGTAATGTGATCCGTGGGATCTAAACGCTACGTCAAATATTCATTTCCGAATTTGACATACATGTATCTAGTAAAGTAGGAATTTCAATAACGTTATCAAATTGAGTAATAAGATGCCCATTTGTGCGTTTTATTCTTGAAACCAATAGTGAGCGTCTATCCGTATTGCTGTATGTTGATCTTTGGTCACTTCCTGATACTTTATTGTCAAGATTTTAAACATTCTAAAATAATTTGTTACAAGTCATTTTTGACGATTTTATTTTTCTTTTATTTATGTGTTTACTTCACAAAAACTGCATGATAAATTAATAATAATATCCTGATGTGAAATGTAATAGTTATTGCACAGTTTTCAATCAGGATTTCTTAACCCTATCTGGCCTGGGCGATTTGGGGTGTACCGTAGCCTGGGGGGGGGGCGGAAAGTGCCCCCTATAAATTTTCGCTATCGCTAAGGCTAGGAGGCTAGGGGGCTGAAACTTACCACACTATATACCCTTGGGTCAAGCTCTACCAGAAAATGTAAAAAAAAAACCAAGATGGCCGCTTTGATGACGTCATAGTGACGCCATTTTTAAAAACGGCATATTTTGGTCGATTTTTCGGTCAGATTTTTCGAATTTTTTATTTATGCAATTTCTCCGCAAAAAAACAACAGCATGATAAATTAGTAAATATTAATGTGATGTGAAATAAAACAGATTTTGCCCCATTTTCATCGCAGAAAAGGAGAAATTTTGAAGAAATATGACAAAAACATCACTTTTCTGGGACCCCACTTGGCCGCCATCTTGACTTTTCCCATGATCCTCTGCTCGGGAGGTTATGCAAATAGGCTGAAAATGACCCCAATATGATAAACTATAAAATCACAGAGTTTCAGCTCTCCATTTTTTGTCGTTCCGGAGATAGGAACAAAAAACCAACAAGGGGGGGGGGGGCGGAAAGTGCCCCCCCCAGGCCATGTAGGGGTAAGAAAAATAACGAAAACACCACTTTTCTAGTACCCAACATGGTCGCGATATTGAATTTACACATGATCCTCTGCTCGGGCTGTTATGCAGATATGCTAAAAATGACCCCAATATGAAAATCTAAAAGGTCGCGGAATGTGAGCTGTCAAGTTTTTTGTCGTTCTGGAGATAGGATAGAAAGTTTGATATGGGGGCATGATGCCCCCCAGGCCTGGTAGGGTTAGTAAGCGATGTTCAAGTAGTATATTTGGCGATAGCTTTTCTATGTTCTCATTGCTTAGGCGTATTATCGAGTAAGGGTCGTTGTGTCTACAATTGTGTAATAACGATATTCAAGTATCAAAATTCTTCCTTTGAGAGAGAAAAGGTGATTCAGACCCAAACCAAAACTGTAAATTTTAATGAAGGGAGATAACTCTTATAATTAGTTTCAGATCTTTGTTACTGTATTGAACAGCAGTTTCTGTATGCTACCAATGACTGTCCCGATTATTTTTATGGTTTGCAGGTCTGGTAGCCAGTAATCGAAGGCAGATACGTTACTCAAATTCGTACTTTACTGGATTAATAACTCCAGGGTAATGAATTGGTTCTTTGCGCTTTGAATTTGAGGCAAGAACGGCACAAGAGAAAAAATGGACGGAAAGAAATGGCATTTAAAACGCAAATTCAGGAAGATATTACCTTATATTAAGCACGTTAAGATGACATACGATTCTCATAGATGGTCACAGTTGATATTGATTGAAGAAAGATTAGATTATAGAATAAACTAGGCCAAAATAGAGGATTGTCCCCTTGTTTCCTTACACTAGGTCATACTAGATTATTATCGCAACGTATTGCAAACTTCACACGTCCGTTTTCAGCTTGGATCATTTCAGAGATATAAGGAGTATAAGGTGACTGTATACATGTAGCCCTAACGACACATAATACCTGAACCATCATCTCCTTAAAATGAAGCGGACCTTCTCTCTCGGTGACCTTTCGACAAAAGCGATGATTACAATTTCGGCATCGTAAACTATCCCTTTCCGGACAGCAATGGCGTTATATTTCGTAACTTGTCTCTAATTGCGCTCAACCCGGGGTTAGGGGCCGTATGAACCTATGTATTTCAAGATCCCATGGTGTTCATAGGAACAATTTCAATCAAAGTGTGACGGAGATACATCAGTCTCTAGATGACGAATTTACAACGAAAATCATGAATTAAGAATCCTGATCAGCGATACGGATTTAATGTTTTTGGAAAACATGATGTCTTGCCGACATCATTGAAAACTGTTGGCCGCTTTCTCTCTTGCAGGAAACTAGTCTATGTTTATATATATTGCTAATGCTGTTATATGGCATTTCCCCCTAGATTATGAACTCGGAAATTCTTTTATGGAAGACGCCAGAATATTGAATGACGGACTGTGTCTTAAGGTTTTTAATTCTGCTCTAAAGTCGTGAAGCTATCAGGTTCCGTGGCCTACGAAGCTAATCATCAGTGAACGTTGTCGATAAAACTGAATCAGTTTAAGAGCTGACACGATTACACATAATGTTATATCCAACGGAGTTATTTCTGGATTATATTCAACAAGGTATCCAAGGAGAGATAATACAGAGCTAAGTAAACCTCACACATACAGGTATGCTGACTTGCTGTTGTGCACTGCTTCTGACGGTCTGAATGACGGGTTTCAACGTAAACTCTAGTGTTCTTGAATTCGAACATTCCCACGGTAGCAAATAGAAAATAGGGGGCTGTATTAAGACTGGATCACAAAACACTCCCGTCAATATGTGTACCAAATCTAATCAGAAAATCAGTATTCGCGATCCGTCAAGGACGAGGTAACCGTTACGGTCAAAGAGAAGTCAAAGACTCGGCATCTTCATTTTATCAAGCCAATTTCTACGTTCCCACTTCGAACCTGCCTTGATTTATCTGATCACCTTCAGCGCTCTAAATCCGTGGTGTAAATTTCACCTACGAAGGAGAGACGAACAAATCAGAACCTACACTCCGATTGTGGGTAGAGTGACATCATCCTCAAGTAGCGGCGTCATTCCTCCTAATATGGCGCTTGTATGGCCCAATATATAGGTCAGCCAATCAATAACGCTCTTCTATGACACATTTCGAAATTCAAATGGTTTTGAGATCATTGACATCTCGTGTCTATTTATAAGTTATTTGAACATTGAAGGGGGCCAGATATATCAAGAGAAGTTCGAAGTGAGAACATAGAAATTGGCTTGATAAAATGAAGACGAAAACTGACCCAGGACAGGCAGACAAACAGCATGCTGGGAAGGTAAATCTGGAGAAAGTAATAACCGAATTTCCGTTCTAAATGGACCCGGGCTTCTAGACAGCTGAACGTCCCAACAAAGAGAAGGAAAACAAAATGGCGACATCAAGAATTACCAAAGTTGGAGAGCAAAATACAAAAAGAGTCGTGATGAAATTCGGTGACTGGGCGAGCAGATCCCGCATTCGGAAGCTTGTGTCAAGCATATCTGTCTGTGGCTTTTGGAATATATGTCTGACAAATTATGTTAAGTAGAAGATAGAGCAATATATATATTTTTCTACTTAACATGATGGAAATGGCAAGTTTAAAGTCAACGAAATTATCGAACATAACACCACGTCCGTGCATTATACAAGTTAACTGACATTTTAAATATGCATTCATTTATTATTTATTTGCATAGTTTTCAGGCGGATTTGATTGACAATACGGTTGAAACTTACCAATGTCAAAGTCAATCTCACATTCTACAATAGTTGGCACTTCCTCGAACGACAACTGGGTTAGATGGATATTTTTGTTGAATCGCACAGGCTGATGTTTTCTCCAGGTAAGCCCAACAACTTCGTCTGTGAACCCGACTGAACATATGGAAATTAGAATACAAATACTGGTGAGCCATATTAAAAAGGTTTTATAGGGTGTGGCTTCTTTCAAAAGCACAATATTTGGGTGTCTGCCATTATCTTCGCAATTCAAGTCAACTACACCACGGAGCTCAATACATCGCATTGGCGCAGTTGGAACGACAAACCTCATCGATAAGTGTGATACAGCTTTCACTAGTTGGAGCCAATCAGAATGCGTGATATATATTTTTCAGTAGATCCACTGTCTATCTTCATATAATGAAGGAGAAAAGTAACTCCGAGATGAACACGATGAAGGTCCTCATCAAACAGACAACAAACAGAACACTGACGACGACAAAAATTATTAAACTGCACCTCACGGCACACCGAAGACCAAAGACGGGCTGGACAAGAAAAAAAACAGAAGACGGATGACGATCACAAGAATACCAACATCGCCGCACAACAAGAAACCTCCAGAACCAGAACATCACATCCTAAACCGCACCGACACGCTACCCCATAGATGACACCGAACTGACGCCTTAACACAGAATATGATCCTTTGACTTTCACGCAATATAGGACGTAGACCTGCCGTCCTGTGTCCCAATACACACTCCAAGCAATTGTTACAGGCACAGATTTCTGGAAGCACCCACTCTGTTCCCAAGGGCGTCGTTAGTGAAGTCGATCCGAAAAATCCTGAAAACGCCCATGGTTCTCCCAGTTTTTTCTGGACGGCTTTGTGCGTACAAAGGCATGATTGCAGTAGTAGCTACACAGCATGGCATGATAAGACTCAATATTTCAACATGTATTATGCCATTTTCAAGAGTAATAATTGATAGAAATTGTAGTTTAAGGGCAAGATCTTTACAAGAGCTGTATTTTAGAATAAATAAATCACAAGAAGAGAGCAGAGGGGGATATAAAAAGAAGAAAGGAGAATCGATGGTCTGATTTTGGTCAGGATATACTGGCAAATATGTGTTCATCTGTCATTGTAATCGCGTGGATGATGCCTTTGTGTTTGACCCCTTCGTACGCACAAAGTCGTCCAGAAAATAAAACTGGGAGAACCAGAGGCCTCTCCAGGATTTTTAGAGGGAGGCGGGGGATAGTTTCCTATGCTTTCTTTAGAGAGCCCAGTAGTGTGATGCCCAACATAGGAAAATAACATGCAATTGAAACAACAAACAACTATATAATGGAAGGCGACAGTAACCGTTAAACTATTTAACATAACAGAGCGTTAACTGAACAGTAACCTTTATATTGATGCTTTGAATCCCCAGTTAAGAATAGGTGCGTGCCGTGGCGTTTAATAGCTAACATCTCTTTGAATAATAATTCATACCAATGCTTGTCAATAATTTATAAACTAAGGAAAAATATTTTCTCAAGTTTTGGAGGGTCTATTCATGTCAGATAAACTAAAAATATCTCGTATATGATGGAACCCTTCACAATAATTTACGTGCTTCAGTATGTTTCTGTTGGCTGTGGAATGTTCTTTTATTCTTTGGAAAAGACATCTCTCTTTGGCCCACGTACTTTCTTCACAAGCAGGATACGTGACCTTCTAAACAATGGAACTTCGTTATTCATTGGGGATCGGATCTTCAGTTGACACAAAGTAACTAATTTTCTTGTTTGGCAGAGTGTTATAAATTTGAGGTCCTTGACGAGGTAGCGGAGAATTTTTGCTGGTGAATTTTCTCGAAATATGTTTCCCATTCTGCCCTACGTTGGGTAAACGCATCCATATTTTGAGTTGTCTTTGTCGTCGTTTGACTCGGATATTCTATATGAAGACGGCTACCGTTTCGTATCATTTGATGTTGAATCCTTGTTTATAAATGTGCCCTTAACGATGTTGAAACGAATATACATAGACGAACTTTATCATCCTATATTTAGCGGATTCCACTAAACTACAGAACACCTCTTTGAGAAAGCGATTTAGATCAACTTTCTCAAACTTTTTTAAGCAAACTGAATGTACAGTTATTGGTGTACAAAGCTGCTTCGCAGCTGCACATGCCATTTAAATCCCAAGATTGGGGATGTTCATTCTCGAAAATGGCATAATACATGTTGAGATATTTAGTCTACCATACTGTTGTGTAGTATTTTCGAGTTATTTCCCCCTTTATAATAATAATAATAATAATAATAAAACTTTATTTCAAGAGCGTAAAGTACAAATGTACGCTCAGTCAACAAACAATGCTGATCTTCCCTGAGGCCCTCACACACAAAACATTCACACCTCATTCATATCACAATCAAATGGAAGCAAGAAGGATTACATTCATATGAACAATAGAAAACTATATACTTATACAATTTAGTATGCATCACTGTGAACGTAATACAGGCAAAGGAGCATAATTATGCAATCAAGGGATTAAGAAGATAATTGTTGCACAAACAAGGTTTTAAAGCTCTGAACAGAGGAAGCATTTTGTGTATTGGCTGGCAGGGAATTCCACAGGACTGGTCCTGAATATATTAGGCTTTTCTTAAACAGCTCAGTATGGGGGAAGGGAACTTTGAGAGTGTTTGTAGCAGAAGATCTCAGAGTTCTTTGACCAATGTTATCAGTGAATAGATTTTTCATGTAATCTGGGTAATACCCATTGAGTGATTTGTATACAGTTACACCTTTGTTGAGTTTAACCAAATTAAATACTGTTTGCCACTGTAGCATGTTAAAAAGTTGAGCAGAAGGAGTATGTTTCGTTCTGTCTAAGATCAAACGTGCTGCAGTCTTTTGCAGTTTATGTATCCTGTTCAGTAGTTGGTTTGAGCAATTACCCCAGATACTAATACAGTTATTAATATGGGGGGATATGTATCCATTGTAGAATAAAAGTCGCATATTCTGTGGGATTAGACCCTTATGCTTCCTCAGGACAGACAGTAATCTAGAAACAGTAGTACAAATATGATCTACATGGGATTGCCAAGACAGAGTTTTATCTAAATGTAGACCAAGCAATTTTTGATGGTCAACTCTTTCAATAAGGGTGCCATTGATTGTGACATTGAAAGATTCCTTACCACATTGCTTTAACTTTTGGGATGACCATATTAACATTGCTTTAGTTTTACTTGGATTAATAATCATTTTGTTTTCAGAGCACCATGTTTTTGCCTTAATCTTATTTTTGTTAACTTTTGCTTCAAGTACTTTTAATGATTTTGAAGATGTGTGAATAGTGGTGTCATCAGCATATGTCTCAACATCACAATCACTAATGTGCAAAACAAAATCTTGAGAAACAAAATAAACAGTAGCGGACCAAGTATGGACCCTTGGGGTACACCAGTTTTAACAGTCAATGGCTCAGATAAAGTTCTACCAAGTGATACACATTGAAATCGAGAATTCAAGTAAGACGACATCCATTTAGTGCTTTTTGATCAAAACCATAAATCTTTTAACAGGAGGTTGTGATCTATCAGATCGAATGCTTTTTATTATGTTAACCAGCTCGTAAATTCGACAAGGGATGAATTCAAAGAAAAAACTGCACATAAAATTCGATTTGGTATTTATGGCTCAAAAGACTGGTGGAAACTAAGCAAATCTCTCCTTAACAATAATAATTCAAACCTTAATGACTTCCCCCCTCTCAGGAAAACCGACAACTCGTTTGCTTATGACGATTATGAGAAAGCCGACATTCTGAACTCCTATTTCTCAAGCATAACCAATATAGATGAGTCTGCAGCAGAGTTACCTTTATTGTCCATGTACATCGGAAATACTCTAGACAGCTTTGATATAACTAATATTGATGTTTTTGATATACTTTCTACTATAGATACCTCGAAAGCCATTGGACCCGACCGAATTAGCCCGAAATGTTTGTTTGAATCTAGAAATGTTTTATCACCTATATTCGCTCGCTTTTTTAACCATTCGTTGAGAACATCGACATTTCCCAATCTTTAAAAAGGGAGACCCGTACCTGCCATCAAATTATCGTCCAATATCATTATTGAGCTGTCTAAGTAAGGTAATGGAGAGAGTTGTCTTCAAATATCTATATAATTACATCAGACACGATATAACACCGAACCAGTCTGGCTTTCTTCCCTCTAACTCGACAGTTACTCAGTTACTAGATATCTACTTTCAAATAACAAAAGCATTAGATGAACGTAAAGAAATTTTATTTTTGTTTTTTGATATATCAAAAGCATTCGACAGAGTTTGGCATCGTGGATTATTGCATAAATTGCAGCAATTTGGTATAACAGGCAGCCTCTTAAAGTGGTTTGAAGATTATCTGAAAAACCGCTGTCAGCGCGTTGTTTTGCAAGGTAAAACCTCTACTATTCTTCGTCTCGGTGCTGGGGTACCACAAGGCTCTGTCCTCGGACCTCTCTTGTTTTTGCTATATATTAACGACTTACCTGGTGATATCTTGAATAATATTCGCCTATTTGCCGACGATACCTGCCTCTACATCCTTTCCGACAACTTGAACAATCAACTTCTGTCTATCAACCACGATTTAGAAGTAATATCGCAGTGGGCTCGAACATGGCTTATCAAATTTAATGCCGCTAAGACAGTTTCCCTCCTTGTCTCTCTTCGTCAGATTCCCACCTTGATCCCAATTATTTTCGAAAACTCTCCCTTAAGTCCATCTCAAAATCATAAACACCTTGGTGTAACATTCAACAATAAAGGCAATTGGAACGATCATATTGATGACATAATCAGTAGAGCGCAAAGTAAACTTTCCATCTTAAAGGGGTTGAAATATGTTTTAGACAGGAAATCCCTGGAAATCATGTATAAGAGCTTCATTCGGTCAAGTTTGGAATATGCAGACATAGTATGGGACAATACATCACAAAATAATATTACCAGGTTGGAGAATATCCAGAAAGATGCAATTCGAACAATCACTGGACTAACACGAAGTGCTAGTTCAGAAACTCTTTATTGTGAGGCTGGTCTTGAAACACTTACACAAAGACGTCAGTTCCATCGACTTGTAATGTTCTATCGCATTGTAAACGGTACTGCGCCTTTATCCTTACAACGTCATCTCCCGTCAACTCCCCTTGCACGTAATCCGTACAACATACGTCCCCAAAACGAATTTACGCCATTTATGTGTAGGACCGAATTATTTAGAGGATCATTCTTTCCAATTACAGTGCGTGAATGGAATATTCTTCCTCATTCCATTAGAACTTGTCCTACAATTTTTGCTTTTAAACGTGAACTACGAAATTTATCTTTGCTGGCTAAGCCTCGCACATAGAATTATGTAGGTTCTCGTAAAGAAAATGTATTTCTATGTCGACTTAGAAACGGATGTAGTAACTTGAAAAGGCACTTGTTTGATAATTTTTTATCAGAAAACACACAATGTAATTGCGGCCACTGTGATGAAACTGTTACACATTTTTTGTTTCATTGTCCATTATTTACAACCCAAAGAGCCGATCTCTTAAATAATCTTTCGACCATCTACAATCTAAATCTACCAACAGCCAGAACACTCTTATTTGGTGACCTCGACAAAGACGAAGCATCTAATATATCAATTCAAAAATATCTTGGAAATTATATAACAAACATTAAACGATTTCAATGACCATTTCAAATACATTCAAAATTAAGCGACCATTGCAAATTCTAACATTGTGACATCCTGAGTTTCTCTAAACATTTAAGGATCATCTTAAGTGACACACAAATGGAACACGATAATTTTATATATAATTATTATTATTATCTATGTAGTATCTTTAATTGTTT
The DNA here is from genome assembly GCA_036873755.1 of Hanleya hanleyi. NCBI lineage: Eukaryota > Metazoa > Mollusca > Polyplacophora > Lepidopleurida > Hanleyidae > Hanleya > Hanleya hanleyi. Next base: position 165,273 of record JAVTVY010045227.1, on the reverse strand, counting down.
ATTTTTCAATGCTAACTGGCCTCCTCTCCTTATTTCTCTTATTGGGTTTTTTTTTCTGTAAATTGTCTGATGTATTCATTGTATGTGGGAGACGCGCTATAAGCTTGACTTACTGCGCTCCCATCACTCTGGTGTAAAATAAAATAATTTAAACCAATGCTTTTCGGAAGTCAATCATGACTGATCCAACAATTTCTTCATTGTCAAGTGCATGTAGCCATTTTACAGTGAGTCTTATTAAAGCAGTGAAACAGGAGTGCTGAGGCCTGAAACCTGATTGGGAGTCACTGAGCAAATCATGGGATGTTATATACGTATATAACCAGTCATGCACATGTCTTTCTAGAATTTTAGAGAGTATTGGTAAAATTGATATAGGACGGTAATTCTCAGCTTTGTTTACAGACCCATTTTTGTGAAGCGGATATACTTTAGATTTTTTCCATTTGTTTAGGAATATGCCAGTAGAAATGCTTAGGTTTAGTATTTTTGTCACATGTGGGGTGATTACATCTGCACACATTTTCAGGAATTTTGGACTCAAGGTATCAAGAGCTGTAGTAGCTGAAAACATAGTTTTCTGATACTGGTGGGATGGAAAATGTATTTCCTGGGGGTAGTTTTCCAGAAACAAAGTCTTGCAATTTTTTCAAAGAAGGTGATAGATCAAATTTGTTATTTGGTAATAGCCTTTCAGCAGAATCTATGAAAAATCTGTTGAGTTCATTAGCAATATCATAGGGATCTGTGTACAGTTTCTTGTCATCTATTATTGAAGTGGGTGGGGATTGTGTAGGTTTGGGATTACATTTTTTAATGATTTTCCAGGGGTTATTGTTTTTGCTGTCCTGAATTAGAGTTTTGAAGTAGTCTTGTTTTGCTTTGTGTATAAGGCTATTTACGGAGTTTTTTGACTGTTTGTTTAAGCTGCCATTGCTATGTTTGGATGACTTGTCTCTTTCAGTCGTTGCGCGAAGAATTTCCTCATTCAACCATTCAGGCTGTTTCACACGTTTCACTCGTTTTTGCTTAATAGGAGCATGTTGTTCAAGGATTTTGAGAAAGGATGTGGACCAGCTGTCAAGCGCCTCATCCGGGGTAGTACACTCATAGAAAAATGTCCAGTTCTCAGCTGAAAGATCATTGCGGAAACAATTTGGATCAAAATTATTCATTGCCCTGTATGTCATCAATTTATGAGAGTGAGTTTTAGACTTGTGGTTGCATTTTCGGGAGATGAAAATGGGTTTATGATCACTAAGAGAAAGGTCTAGCGCATCGTTGTAAAAAAATATGTTCGGGGTTAGTAGTGTATACATGATCGATTAGTGTAGAGGTATTGTTGGTTATTCTTGTGGGCTTGTCAATCAGCTGAGTTAATGTAAAAGTATCACAACATTCTGACCATTTGGTTGGAATATTTGCTGTTAGGTTGAAGTTAAAGTCACCTAGTATTATAATTTCCTTGTCTTCTGAGTAAATTTTTTCTAAAATTTCTTCATAGTCACTTATCCATTTGGCTGGGGCATTTGGGGGTCTATAAACAAATCCGAGAATAAATGGTTTTGATTTAGTTAGTTGAATTTCCAGCCATATTATTTCAAGTGCAGTTTCAAGGTCCTCTCTTCTAACATAAGGTACACGTTCTGAAACATAAGCTACCACTCCATATTTACGTGGTGCAAAACGCCTCATGTTGATGATATTTTGCCTCAAAAATTGATCTGCGCAAAGGAGATAATCCTCACTTATGCAAACACACTATAACACAAATTTAGGGGGGGGGGGGGAGGCACTTCAAGGCCGAGTCACGGAGCCACACCCAGATTACAAAAGTTTGTATATGCTACATTACTTCCCACTCCTAGTAAAGTGAGGTCGAAGCATCTTCTAATTGGTCCGACCAAACAGATGCTACCGTTCAGTGATATGTATTATCGATGCGACGCTAGGGAAATGGTGGTGTGGTGTCTAGCCAAGATAATTACAACGATTATAAGGGAAGTGGGAAGAGGTGCCGACATACTGACAGAGTCACATGACTTCACAGTATAGTCTTCTGGTTAACCAAGAATCTAACGATTTGTGATATGTGTTGTATCTCAGATACGCTTTTATTGTACCTGTTCATGTGGCAACTTGGATGACATGACCACACGGCCCTAGCACCAGCATAAGCGATATTAGATACAAATCTAGAGAGATATGATGGAAATGCTCTGACAACTCGTATATTGGTAATTTGTGAGCTGTGTCGCTGTGACAACTCGTACACTGGGTATTGGTGAGCTGTATCGGCGTCAGATGAAAATGACGACATTTAACACAAAAGACTAGTCTGTAAGGCCCGATGTCGACCCAGCATCAACTTCCCACTATGCCAACATATATCAGAGACCAAAAGGTCTGTACAGGGGGAGGGCCTTGGGGACGAAACGTCCACGAGCAGAATTTCGCCATATACAGGTAAAAATTACAACGCATATAAGGGGTGAGCTGTGTCGCTGTGACAAGTCGTACACTGGGTATTGGTGAGCTGTATCGTCGTCAGATGAAAATGACGGCATTTAACACAAAAGACTAGTCTGTAAGGCCCGAAGTTGACCCGGCATCAACTTCCCACAATGCCAACATATATCAAAGACCAAAAAGTCTGTACAGGGGCGGGCCTCGGAGACGAAACGTCCATCAGCAGAATCTCGCCATATACAGGTAAAAATTACAACGCATATAAGGGAAGTGGGAAGAGGTGCCGACATACTGACAGAGTATTTCAAGAACCTCGTGGTACTCATATGAACAGTCACAATCAAAGCGTGACTGAGATACATCATTGTTTAGATGACGACTTTACAACGAATATTATGGATTAAGAATACTGATCAGCGATACGGATTTGATATTTTTGAAACATCATGATGTCTTGCCGGCATCATTGAAAACTGTTGACCGCTTCTCTCTTGCAGGAAACAAGCCTATGTTTATTTATACTATGATTGTCTTTTTGAATTTGGTGCTAATACTGTTATATGGAAAATGGAATAGGTCTTTGGATTATGGACGCGGATATTCTCTAATGGACGACGGCTGGATTATGAATGACGGGCTAGACGCTTGTAATTCACAGTATAGTCTTCTAGTTAACCTATTCTAAAGCACATACCAAGAATCTAACGATTCGTTATATGTGTTGTATCTCAGCTACGCATTTATTGTACCTGTTCGTGTGGCAACTTGAATGACATGATCACACGGCCCCTACCACCGGCATAAGCGGTATTAGATACAAATCTAGAGAACTATGATGGAAATTACGAGCGTCTAGTCCGTCATCCATAATTCAGTCGTCGTCCATTAAAGAATATCTGCGTCCATAATCCAAGGACCTATTTCATATTCCATATAACAGTTTTAGCACCAAATTCAAAAAGACAATCATAGTATACATAAACATAGGCCAGCTTCCTGCAAGAAAGAAGCGGTCAACAGTTTTCAATGATGCCGACAAGACATCATGATGTTCCAAAAATATAAAATCCGTTTCGCTGATCAGTATTCTTAATCCATAATAATCGTGGTAAATTCGTCATATAGGGAATGATGTATCTCAGTCACGCTTCGATTGTGACTGTTCATATGAACATCACGAGGATCTTGAAGTACACGGGTTCATACGGCCCTAGCCCCGCTTTAAGCGGAAATGCTCTGATAACTCGTATATTGGCAATTTGTGAGCTGTGTCGCTGTGACAACTCGTATACTGGGTATTGGTGAGCTGTATCCTCGTCAGATGAAAATTTCGGCATTTAACACAAAAGACTAGTTTGTAAGGGATTGAGAGATTCCAGATAGATCCCTACCATTATTTCTATTACGTTTATAAAGCCAGTAATAATTTAAAACGTGTTCATACAGAGAAAATACCAGTGTTATACGGGAAATTCTCACCCTTAAATGTGGCGTAAATAAGTGTCTTAAACATTTGGAATATATTTTTAATATAGGTAAAATATGACACACCAAATCAAATCATATTTCGATATCATATCACAGCAGATATGGTGATATTGAAAAGATTGATTCGTTTTGGTTGAATTTCAAACATCAGTTATCGCAGTGTTGACGACTGTTCACTCTTGAAAATGGCATAATACATGTTAAAATGCATGGATTACATACAAGGGATTACATTCATGGGAGGTTTCTTTGTTTATAGGGTTGCTTCAATTTCTCATTAATAATATATATGTAAAATATATCAACAGGTACTGCAATGGGTACTAATTGTGTACGCCTTTTGGCTGACCTATATCTCATCTGTTATGAATACGACAAAATGTACGCGTTTTCTAAAACCTATCATTTCAAAACCCGTTTCTTTTCATTCAACAAACGCTATTTTGACGTTCTTCTTTCTGTGGATGATCGCTATCTAAATGACGCAGTGAAGGATATATATCCACCTTGACTGGATTTGAACGAAACTGAAAATAGTCATAACGGCACATCAACTTAGACGTACATCTCTTTAAAAATGAAAGGGCATTCTTTCTCGTCAACTTTACGACAAGGGAGATGATTACAATTTCGACATCGTCAACTACCCCTTTCTGGGCCGTAATATTCCAGTGGGACCTGCATATGGTGTATAAATATCTCGCCTAGTAGCTTTTGCTAAATCCTGTTTTAAATGTGACGACTTCAATCAGCGCCACAAGCATTATTATACAAATGTGTAAAACAGGGCGGAACCACAAACCACCTCCACCGCCTGTATATGGTGGGAGTCTGCTGGTGGAGGTTCCGTCCACGAGGCTTGTCCTCTGTACAAATCATTGTGATGGTAGTTTTGTGTCTTGTAAACATGGTGGCGAATCAAGCGCTTGGCCGGCGTCGGGCGTCACATGTAATTGATCTGAATACGGACTTGCATTCAATAAATACTCCTTCATTTGGGATGTTTTCTTTACTATCTGGCCGTCACATAGTTCATCATTTTCCAACAGATGACTTGATAGGGCAATTACATTATCGATCTGGAGATTTGTATCTACTATCGCTCAAGCCGGTGCTAGGGGCTGTGTAGTCATGCCATTGAATATATCCGCATGAACATCTACAATAAAAGCATGGCTGAGATACAATTCATCACAATTACAAGCGTCTGGTCCGTCATTCACAATTCAGCCGTCGTCCATTAGAGAATATCCGCGTCCATAATCCAAAGACCTATTCCATATTCCATATAACAGCATTAGCACCAAATTCAAAAAGACAATCATAGTATCCATAAACATAGGCTTGTTTCCTGCAAGAGAGAAGCGATCAACAGTTTTCAATGATGCCGGCAAGGATCACGTTTGTTTCTTGTGATGTTTTTAGAAAGAAGCAGTCAGTATATTTGTCTGTGAAGTCATATGACTTCTTGTCAGTACGCCGATATCGTTATCCACCGCCCTTTTAATGTTAAGTTTAATTAATTTGGATTATGGACGCGGAAATTCTTTAATGGACGCCGAATGAATATTGAATAACGGACTAGACGTTTGTATTTTAAACCCGTGTATGCCTGGAATCTGCTAGTGGACAAGTTGTTCCCGAAGAAATGCGTCGGGTGCGTCATTCATTCGGCAGTCGTCGTCTATTAAGAGTTTCCGAAGCTCCATAATCCAAAGAGCTGTTTCATTAAGACTATTAGCACTTAAATTAGCATGACCGGAAGATAAAAAGTAAATTGGAGTTACTTGAAAGATAGAATGCTATTCTGTTCATCAAATTTGTAGTACAACTCAATGTTCGTAGACTGTATATAGTACATTGCCGTGTCGTATCCGAAAAGTGACGGTATTTGTGTGACTAAAACTAAATAGAGTTCTAATGACCATATTAATCTGCTAGATGAGTATCTCAGTCACGCTTTGATTGTGGGTGTTCATATAAACACTGCGGAGATGTATTTCACATAGTGTTTTTACGGACCCTAGCCACGGGTTAAGCGGAATTAGATACAAATTACAATACATAGCGCCAAAGATCTTCAACACTATGATTATAGATTGCAATCAGCCGATGATATATATCACCGAATTTAAGAAACTTGGAATGCAGGCGTCTGATTTTATAGCCTTGCTTTACAAGTTTCTGTAGCAATGCCATGTGGCGAGAGGCATGCTACAAGGCGAGATATTTATACTCCATAGGCAAGTTCTTCTGGAATATTACTATCCATGAAAGGACAATTTACAGTGTCAAAATTATAATCGTCTCTCTTGTAGTATAATCGAACTGAGAGGAAGCCGTTGTTGTTTTTGTACAGATATAAGTCCGAATTAAATGTTCCATTTGGCGAATTTGGTTTTTTTCATATCCAATGAAGGAGGGCAAATCTTGTTCACCGTGTCTTTATATAAGGGTTCTCCACTGCAAGAAGATCGTCTACATAACGTTTGGTGAATGTAAACGAGAGGGCTTTATGTAATTGCTTGACTTTGATCTTCTGCATATAATAGTATTCATATGTAAACAGATATAGGTCAGCCAAGGGGTGTGCGCAGTTATTACTCATCGGAATACCTATATGATGTTGTTGTATCGTGCTGCCGAATTTAACATAGATATTTATGAGAAATTCCAGCATTTCCGTAAACAATAAAACATTCCAAGAGTGGTAACCTTTATACACTTTAGAACTAAAAAACGTTCTGACATTGATATAATGGTGACACATCTCATGATAAACCGATATTATGAGCTTACTAAGACGTTGTATTAGATGTTGAGAGACGATAGTATAGAGAGTCGAAAAATCCCATGTGGGTAGATTTCCTTTTTTATCTGGGTGTTCTGTGAGTGTTTTCGAGTTGATAAGTAACCGCATACAGTCTGTATACTAATTCTTTTTGATAACTGCACAATATTTCTCCCAAAATGGTTCTATCGCATAGAGAGCTTTATCCAATAGTGTAGATAGTTGGTGGTGCATTGTCCAGTACCTGCCATTTGTAAATTTGTACGCTGTTTTATGCATTTTGGGTATCCAGTATAATTTTAGAATATCCGCGTGAGTAAATGGAATTGAAATGCCTATTTCCATGAGAAACTGTTTGTGTTTGTGGAATATACCATCCAAAATAAATCCAGTGGAGGAATAAGTAGAATTACAGGCTAAAGATCACCAATACTTAACTCTTGAACAAGCACCTGATAATGGTAGTATTTACAAATAAATATTATATTGTTTTGGCGCCTTGTCAGCTGGAACAATAGCAGATTTAATCTGTAGTATTTGGGTTGGGATGGGACGAGCAGTTCGCAGCAAACGGCGGATGATATTTATGACCTTGTCTTTAACAAACGTCCAGCCATTCGGCGAACAATAACAGATTTACTTGAACAATAACAGATTTACTTGAACAATAACAGATTCACTCTGTAGTATTTGAGTTGGGATGGGATGAGCAGTTCGCTGCAAATGGCGGATGATACTTATGACCTTGTCTTTAACAAACGTCCAGCCATTCGGCGAGTTTCGAACACTCAAAAACGTATTGCTCAAGTGTGTCAAGGACTATTTGTTTTGTCGACTCTTTAGTTGATATTTCTTGGCTCTCTATATTCAGGCACACTCATCAAAAGGGTCTTTAGGCCTTCGTTGAAGACAATATCGAGGTTACCAGTCACGACACATATTTGCTTGGCTTATACATGAAATCAGACGACTGACAATCACAGTTATATTCTCCAGAAGTTGGAAAAGTTTACCCGCTAGAGTGCTGATGTATTGGTGTGAAATAGAAGGCCGTTCTCTGTTATTTTAAAGTAATTTGACACGGTTTTGCGAACTTCAGGGTCACTTTAATAGAGTTCTTGCAATATCGATCAAGTTTCAAGAATATTGTATCCTGGATGCTTTGGTGGATTGGACTAGATGATAAAGGCGATAATATGCTATATCGCAACACATATTTGTGACATTTGGTGGCATATTGCCTTCTGACAACGCCTTTTGAACATCCTTGGTTAACCTGTTCAATGTTGTCAAATGTACTGACGACCGTACGCAAATTATGAACGCTGTTTGGTGAATTATCCAGACGTACCAGGTATTGTATAGTAATGTGATCATGAGTCGTTGATCCATTGTATTTTCTCCAATCATGGCTGCGATTTATCATTGTTGAGAGTTAAACAGTTGGGTAATACTGAAAAGCCTGGTTAGGTGGCTTGTAACATTGCCTACCCCTTTTACATTATCGTTTAACCGCTACGGAAAAAACGAACCTAATTCCAGCATTCAAAATCTTTCTCTATCTAGTAGTCATTTGTCAAGTTCAAAAGACGATTCCTTAGTGGATGGGTAAACTAGATCGATAATTTGAACGCTGAACTTATCCCAGACATGATCAGAGTTGGAAAAGGGTTTGCCTATAAGCCATTGCCTTTTTCTGAGCGATTTTCTATAGCTATTTACCTTGAGATGTAGTTCCTGGATGATCTTACACGTAACTAAATTATAGAAATTGTTTCACAACTCAGATTAACATAAGAGTTAACTGAATATGATTTACCATTTAAGCTGGAACTGAAAGTGTATGAAGGATAAACAATGGACAAGTAAGACAACCTCTGTGGCCACACTTGGAAATATTAAAATTGGACCAATTTGAATTATGTGCTAAACAGCCATCGATGACAAATTATGTTACAGGGCTTGTTTTTGAAGCCATGCTTTGCTCTGTTTTGCCCGGCCCCAAGGTCAAACCTCTGCTCATTCTAATTTCACCATAGCTACAAACAATGAAAATAATGGTAAGACAGATCCTTTCTGCACGTTCCTGGATCGAGTCTCTAATAGACCGAAATGCAAATAATCCAAATAACGGATATATTTCTGGCAGCAAAAAGATCATGACATCAAGCCTTGTAATATTGCGGTCGATGATTGTTTGGCCCCGAATTCTCTATGAAATAATTTTAAGATTTCTATGTGTGGTCGCCGTGGGTGTCTCACGTGTCTACTCTTTAACACAGCATCGGTCAATGGTTGATGCACTGGTGAAAAAAAATCGAAACTATGGCAGAACAGTGTAGTTCTGGCGAATCCAATTGAATCTTGAGTATTTTTTTGACGGTTCCAAGACCTCTGAAGGAATACGCGTTTCCTTGAGTTTTCTTCGAAAATCTACCTGTGTTGAGATGAACTTTCTTTAATCTGTAATTATTGGTATCCCTAAAAGTTAAATCAGGACTAAATACAAGTCCGAACCGAAGCGCAAGTCTGGAATGGAGAGTGCACGCCAACCCGGAAATGTGACGAAAATCGGGGTCTACATGAAGCCACAACGCTTAACATGAACACGGGTATACCAAACACGGCTTTGGGATAACGGTTGAAATTATCGTTCCTAAATTGTACAATGGTGTGAGTTGTCTTTGACTGGATAGTGCAGATGACGCTGCGGGGAAGTGTGAGATTTCATACGGGCAATTAGACGTTACATGTACCAGGTCTGATGTGTGTAAAAGACGGAGATCAGGCATGGAAATCACTTTTGATCTGAACTGCAACCAGGTAACTATACTCTTCTATTGGGCTAACAGACTGAACAGTGTATTGCATGCGGAGACGTGTAATCGGTGAACGGTACCTGTACGAAGTAGAAGGAACATAGGAAGTCCATTGTCTGTTGTATTAGTGAAGGGTATTGAGCGGCAGTGTTGTAGGTGAATACTGGGCTGTGTTCGGGCGACCGGTAATATTCCAATGGGTATGAAAGGGGAGGGAAAGTACCCCAGTCTGGACCGTTTGCGATGCCTATGAGCGCGCCACCGAAGCAGCATCTCAAAACTGTTACAGATAGATTCGCTGCCAGAGACGTTATATTAGACCACATCATCTAGCCGGATACATCCTGACGAGAGGATCCTCGCACGCCAGACTACGCCTGGATAGAAGTCAGCCAAGATCACGGTTATTAGACGAACCTAGGGTGGGATAATAATCACACCAATAAGTGGCATCGCCGATACGTACAAACCAGGTGAAGACAGACGTATCCATGGTGGGGAGACGAACCTAACTGTAGAGTGGAATTCTTACAAGAAGAAGCAGACGTATCCACGGTGGGAAGACGAACCGACCTGTAGAAGGGAATACGTACCTACAAGGTAAACATACGTATCCACGGCGGGAAGACGAGTCTATCTCTTGGAAAATACGTACCTGCGAGGGGAAGACGGGCATATCCACGGTGAAAAGCCACGACACATTCAGGGGACTTTCTGGGGAAGATATACTTACCTTGGAGGGAAGACGATACGGAAGCATCCTCGCAAGACAGGTTACAACTGAGGAAGAACGGAAATATCCACGATGGGAAGACGAATCTCCCTGTAGAGGGGATTTCTCATAAGGAGAAGCAGACCTATCCACGGTGGGAAGACGGACCAATCTCTGGGACCATACTTACCTATAAGAGGAAGACGGTCATATCGACGGTGGGAAGCCACGACGTTTTCTGGGGACGATATACCTACCTTACAGAGAAGAGAGCCGCTATATCCATAGCCTCGCTCCAACAGCCGGGAGAAGGAAGAACGCCGAGCCGCTATCCTTGGCCTCGGCCCAACGACATTCCATGCCAAGAGAGGGGCCAGCAGCCAGACCGCTCCTACGATCACATACCGTGTGGAAAAGGCCAGCAACCAGGCCGCCCTTTACGCGGGGCGTGTATGTGATAACTGTACATATTCACTTCTTTATTCACGATCATCCTGTACATTTAACTGAATATTATTACACATTAATTGACTCTACATCAGTCTTAGTTGTCTCTACACTCTCCTACTTTCTCGATCCAGACAAGGTGACAGGCCGAAGTGAATCTCTAATCGGCAAGGACTAGTGAAGGGACCGTGGCCTGACAGCATTTAACGAGACTAAGCTCAGCTGCGTCCCGTTCACTGACCGGCCCGGCACACGTTACAAATCTATGGAAAATGAATGAAAAACTATTTTTCGCCCTGAGGAAGTTACACTGGTGACCGTTTGGAAAAAATAAATGTTTGCGATCACATCGTCGTCATTTAAAGTTCCTTTGTATGCTGGCTTTCTGCCCTGGACGTCATCTGTTGATGTAAAACGCCACGGTATAGTTATTTTGTGACTGAAGAAATTGTCTCATTTTGTCGCAAAATCTACATCAAATTGCTTTAGGAGAATAGAGTGTGAATCCCTTGACATAAATATATGGCCAGTCTGCTCGGAGCTTTAGAAGATTGGGGTCTAACCACATGAATTGGTTTTTCAGCAAAAAGTCTCCCGGACAGTTTAACAACGCCACAGATCCGGATGAAAAGAGGGTGAGACCGCCACAGATCTGGATGAAAAGAGGGTGAGACTTGTATCTAAGTCCAATTCAACCCAACATCTTCACCGTCGACGTCTCGTGTCGGCTCCCTATTGATACTGGGGTTCCAGCATGTTGTTGCTCAGCTCAGGTTTTCTTCTCCAAAGTGAGGTCTGATGGCTTAAGCTCGGTATATTGTGCCATGAAGATGTAGAGTAAACCATCAACACGAACGCCAGTTGCTATAAGAGTTGGTTGATTTAAAATGTCGATCACAATACAGTGGTTCTGATGATCTAATCTTTTTTTGCGTTAGGGTGGCGTCTGTAGACTAGTATACAAGATAGAATATTACTGCACCTCTACGCCAGAATCGCATGTTGTGGAATTTCTGTTATCCAGTATGTGAAATCCTAGTTCATCATCCAAGCTCCTTAGATTTCAAGTTCATGGAACACCTGTGGGAGACGATGCATTGTGTATTTGCAGCAAAGGGGTGTTCACACAATACATTTGCATCGATTGGAAGCTGTGTTTCTCAGATACATCATTCTCTAGATGACGGCTTTACAACGATTATTATGGATTAAGAATACTGATCAGCGATACGGATTTTATATTTTTGGAACATCATGATGTCTTGTCGGCATCATTAAAAACTGTTGACCGCTTCTCTCTTGCAGGAAACTAGACTATGTTTATGTATACTATGATTGTCCTTTTGAATTTGGTGCTAATACTGTTATATGGAATATGGAATAGGTCTTTGGATTATGGATGGAGATATTCTTGAATGGACGACGGCTGAATTATGGATGACGGACTAGACGCTTGTAATCTGAAAAAGACAATAACCCGATTTCTTTGCAATAAAACCTTTTGAGTATCATACCATGGTGTTTTACGTCAATAATTTACGTTCGATGTGGAGACGCAGCGTACCAATAAATATCGACTACAATGTGGTTGCGAGAATTTTTGAAATTCGAAAACATTTCCGTGGACAGATTTTTACAGAAGAAGTCACTTTTCATTCGCATTGACGTTCCCAGGAATTTGCCTAGATTAATAATAGTTCGTCTGAAATGGTCCACTTTTCGAATTCCAATACAAGTGGATTGTCGACCAAAGCTCAAGAAAACAGGTTATCCTATGGAGATTCAAGAACTGTCGAAAGAAATATTCAAGAATCAATTTGATTCGCCAGAATTACCTCGCCCTGTCAAAGTTTCGATTTTTTTTAACAATGCACCACACATTGTGGTTAACTGTTAAGTCATAAGCTGTAAATTCGTACGCTGATCTTAGTTAAATATAAATAAACAAATTGCTTATGGATAACAAGTTCTAGTTTATTCAGGACGATGTTTCGATACAGGTACTAGTCATTGACTTGCTTATGGATAACAAGTTCTAGTTTATTCAGGACGACGTTTCGATACAGGTACTAGTCATTGATTTGAGAACGATACTAGTAGCTGTATCGAAACGTCGTCCTGAATAAACTAGAAGTTGTTATCCATAAGCAATTTGTTTATTTATCTACTTCCCAACTTCTAAATGCCACTTAAGGAAACTGATCTTAGTTGTTCCACTAGAAACTGTACGTATTTAATTCCCTGTAAGAACTGTGGTCAACGGCAAGTTGGCAAGACCACCCAAAGACTACGTCTGAGGGTGACTGGCCACAGAAAATCCGTTAGGTAAAAGCAATTGCTTAAACATTTTTCTGATCCCGATGATGACTGGAACAACATTAGCATTCAGATCTTAGACATCGTCTACCCATCTACCAAGGATTCCCCATTTGGATTTGAAAAAAGTCCGAAAACTGAGAATATTCTGGATGCTAGAACTTGGGTCAGTGTTTCTGTATTGTTCAAGTGATAATGCCAAAGGGTTTGGCAATATAACAAACCTCCATTCATATATACATGTATCCAATATTCCCCAGCTATTTAACCCCACCACCAGAAACATCGCAGCCATGGTTGCAGAAAAGTTAATAGTGCGTTGATTCACGATCATATCATTTTAAATTACTTCGTGGGTTTAACCAATACACCAAACATAGCTTGTGGACTGTCTTGTATGCGTTACCTCTGAGAGTTTTAAATCTAATAGCCAGAGATATACAACGATCAGAGCATTTCCATCATAGCTCTCTAGATTTGTATCTGGTGCCGCTTGTGCCGGTGCTGGGGGCCGTGTGGTCATATCATCCAAGTTGCCACATGAACAGGTACAATAAAAGCGTACCTGAGATACAACACATATCACGAATCGCTAGATTCTTGGTATGTGCTTTAGAATAGGTTAACCAGAAGACTATTCTGTGAAGTCATGTGACGCAGTCAGTATGTCGGCACCTCTTCCCACTTCCCTTATATGTGTTGTAATTCAATAGATATAATACCACATATAATCAGTAAAGTTTGTCAACATATAGCGAATTTTCGATTCTGTCGTACAATGAACATAATCGAAACATTCCAAGACCGGATATTCTCGAAACTCAACTACTTGGTTAAAGGACTGGATATAATTAATTAACCACGAATCCTGACTGACTGAGGTACGCGACGCTGTACCAAACCATTTTAAGTTCACAGAACCCGTTGTATTTCATATCAGTTTACTAAATCTACAGCCACTAAAATATTCAATTACTCAAATGCTGTCAAGGAGTTTGACTCGAATTTATACACGTCAGAAGGCTATAGTTGTGATTGTGAATCGTCGAACTTTGTCTGTACACCATACAAACCTATTGTGACTGGTAACCTTGATATAGTGAGTGGTGTAGACCTAAAAACACCCCTGATGAAGGGATCTGAATATAGACAACCGAGAAGAATAAATCTGAAAGCCGACCAAAATATAGTGCTGTCTGAACTGGAACAGTAAGTTGTTGAGTGGTCAAAGCGAGATAAAGTCGAACATACAGTACTCACTTTGTGACTGGACCTCATTAAGTGCCCCAAGCAATACAAGTACTGAGCAACCTCACTTTTGCAACAAGTTCTAGCAAATCTCCAGAGCAAAATCGTCATAGTTCCAGCAGACAAATCTCCAGATAATAGAATGTTCAAATGTTTCTATTACCAGGTGCTGGTTAGCGATTTGAGTATAAGCACACCATCATCGAATACGTCTACTTACTCCCAAACTGAATTTACTCTGGAAGATTTATTTAACAAGCACAAAACGTTTCTCAAGAAAAGAGGTATTTGTCTTCCAACCACTCATAACGATATACCAAAAGTTTACTGGAATCACAAAAAGCATAACACACCATAGACAGCCAGATTCAGAGCTGGTTCTAGAAGCTGCACCACCAAGCTTCTTTCAACCCTGTTGACGAAGGCCTTTCAGAAGGTGAAAAGTAACTGAGCCACTCTTTCTAAAAACTTTGGCGTTGATTACATGTGGATATTGAACAACTCAAAATGTTTTACGGAAGAGCGTGATGCGAAAGGAAACATACCGTACAGACATACATGTATGTCCACAGGGAATTCTCGGCTCTCTGTATTACAATCCCTCATCAAGAAGTTATTAACCCTCTTAGTTCATCAACAGTGTCGGTGTTCAAGAAAACTGATCGCCGATATATTAATCTTGGAAGTCATAAAACATTCTTTAGCTCTACTACATTCAAAGGATATAATTCATTGGAAGTTTTATTTGTTTATTTAAGTTGCTTGAATTTCTCATTGATAATATTTATGTGAAATCTGGCAACACAATATATCAACAGCATCTAGGTGTTCCAGTGATAACAACTTGTGGACCCGTTTTAGTTGACCTGTTCTCCTTTGAATACGACTATAAGGAGACGGAATCAAAACCGATCATTTCAAATCCCGTTCCTTCTCATTCACAAAACGCTATATAGACGATCTTATCGCTTTGCATTATCGCTATCTAAATGATACAGTGAAGAATATATATCCACCTTCACAGGATTTGAAGGAAACTACATATAGCCAAAGGCACATCATATTTAGACATATCTCTTTAAATATGAAACGGGCCTTCTCTCTCGTCGACTTTACGACAAGAAAGATGAATAAAATTTTAATTATCCCTTACAGGACAGTAATATTCCACTGTGACATGTAAATGACGTATACATATCTCGCTTAGTAGCATCTGCTGGATCCTCTGTTAAATGTGACGATTTTAATCAACGTCACTAAACATTATCGTAGAGACTTGTAAAACAGACTATGCCATCAAGCGCCTCCACTCAAAGTTTATCAAATATGGTGATAAATATCGCATGCTGATAGCAAAATATGAGCGTAGCGTGCAAGATCTACACACGTTTCCTAAGTTGTTTCGTAACTAATTCGGCTTAACCCGGGGCTAGAGGCCGTATGAACTGATGTACTTCAAGATCCTCATGATGAAGAGGCACAATAAAAGCGTGACTGAGGTACATCATTCTCTTGATAACGACTTTACAACATAAATCATATGGATAAAGAATAATGATCAGCGATTTGATATTTTCGGAACATCATAGTGTCTTGCCGGTATCATTGAAAACTGTTGACCGCTTCTCTCTTGCAGGAATCTAGCCTACGTTTGTGTACACTATGATTGTTTTTCGTTGAATTTGGTGCTATTGTTGTTGTTTGAAATATGTGTTTGAATTATGAACGCGTAATTTCTTTAATGGACGACGGTTGAATATTGAATGACGAACTTTTGCGCTTGTACTTCAGTCCTGAGTGTTGGATTTTCCAGGATATAAGTTGGGTACGTATTGTCGCTGTATTGAATGCAGTTTCTGGCACAATGTTTGAAATTCTAGTCTTCATTTCGCGCAGTTCATATATTGTTTTGCTGCAAGGAACCGCGACATCAGTTTTAAAGCTCTACTTCAGCTGGAATTTGGATTAAAGATGTAATCAGCCTCAAATCTCGGCTGGAATCGATCTCTCCCAAATTTCACTAAAATGTAGGTTACGACAGGTACAAAATAAAACACATTTGACCATAAACAGCTACACTTGTTTCCACCATTCACGAGAAAATAGAAGGAATTTGTCTTTAAAAATAAACGGCCTGGCATGCCGTTTATTTTTCGACGGCCGTACCAACAAGCGTTTACACGTGTGGTACACTCTGCCTACGTATGCTCTGCTACTTTTGCGAACATTAGGCTGCAGTTGTTCAGCTGTCAGATTCGTGAGCGTCGCTGCGTCATTTCCCCTCCAGTGCCGTCATTTTCCTCTCCACGTACAGCACAAATTCAAAGGCGAAACAGAAAACCCGTCGAAACGGACAGACTTTAAAATTTCTCTGACAAGATATTCTTGCATTCGTTGCATATAGCAATCCCACTTTCATCAAATATAATACCTATCATGCTTTAGCAAACTTCGGTGCTGAAAAACAACCGGAATAGAGTTTAAAATAGCCATCGATTTTGAGGCTGATTACATCTTTAAACTTTCCATGCTTCACGTTCCACGATTACGACGCATAAAGAGAGCAGCAAAATGAAAAATGGATGTGCAAACACAGGACATATCGTATTGCATCTATTATCGGAGCAGATTCTATCAATAACCAGAAAGCAGTTAGCTGCCTTCGGCGGGGGAACAGCTTCTTCAAAGTACAAGCTCGCACCGCAGTTTGTACCATTTGGACACCATTTGCCACCCGCTAGCTAAAACTGACAAGTTACAAGATGGCGGATTGAGCAAGTTGGGTGTGAGGAGCTCCTGAATAAATTTTTACACCATACGTCTTGGTCGGCCAATCTCACGTTAGAAGTATTCCGAAAAGTTTATTGGGCACTGTGGAAGCATCCTCTGTTTAATTCTGTGGTATTGCTTACTCGTTGGAGTTGTATTACGAGGATATTACGAGCGGTGAGAAAATACCAGGATATTCAAGATGGCGGCGAACAATGAAGCGGGAGGTATCGAAGGTAAACTTCATGAAATTTTGTCAAAACTTGACAATGTAATTACGAAAGATGACTTCAGACTAGAACTGACAAAAAACAAAAGAATGTATAGTGAACGATCTCACGGACAAGATAGAAAAGCTTGAGGGCAGATTATTCGAGGTGGAACAGCAGAACGACGTTTTACGGGACGACATGAAGGCACTGAGCATCGAGAAGGAACTCATGCAGGACGAAATCGACAAATTACACAAGAGGATAGATCTAGCAGAGGCCCATAACAATCAGTTAGAACAATACACTAGAAAGCACAGTATTCGCATTGATGGAGTGGGTGGGCAAAGTGCCAGTGAAAATATAGACGACTGCACGAAAAAGGCAATGGATATACTGAACTCCAAACTCGGAATGGAGATCAAATATACAGACATAGATATTGCCCACCGAGCAGTCCCCCACGGAGTAAACACTGGTCCCGGTCCGAGCGCTGTCATTGTTAAATTTAATGACATAAAGCATAAATCCGATTCCATCAAACGACGACGTGTGTTAAAGGGTTCGGGCATCGTGATCAAAGAGGACTTGACACAAAAAAATCAACAACTGCTGAAGGAGGCTTTCAACCATCCAGATGTCGTTTCATCTTGGTCTGTGGATGGAAAGATCTTCATGAAGACAAAAAACGACGAAGTTAAAAGATGGAGCATTGGGGAGACACTGGAAAACATCCTCGGCAAAAAGAGAGACAACCGGAAAATACAGACTGTGAGAAGGCCATCTCAGCTTCGACAGGTGCCAGGTGGTGAGCGAGCGTGAGTAATGTCAAGAACTGTAACAGAACATTGTATTCTAAGAACTGTACAAAACAAAACAAAAAGTGAGTCTCGACAAAAAGTCTATATATAAGTCTGTATATTTGTTTATTGCCTTTGAGTTGCTCCAAGTTCATAAGTTATTTTATTTGTATTTTGCTTCACCTGAAGTGTCAAATAACCACTATAGTAAATGAAACCGCTCAATTCAGAAATGTTAATGCGATCTGTCAATCGGATTACTGTTCTCCTACTACTTTATGCTGGAGATTTCTTCTCTGAATTCTGACAAACTTAAAATGTATAGTTCAAATGTCTTTCATAGATGACCACGGAACCTTACCATGCTTTGCGTTTTAAGGGGCAGGGGTACCAAGCATTTTCTGTAGCTGTCAACTACCTCACAATTCCCGATTGACGGCACAGCAATGAGAACAAATAACAATATCGTTACTCTAATTATTCTTTATTCAATTTTCGCTTTGAGAGCAGGAAAATACTAGAATTTGCTGTATGCCCTCTTTTGAATTAGTAAACCTCGTTCCACACAATTCAAATTTTTCAGCACAGGTGTTGATTGTATGACTTAGAGGGATAACTCGGTCTTATTCACTCTATGATCAGTACAAGTTTCCAGCAGTACCCCTGCACCTTGAACATTTTCTCCCCAAGCATGTGTCTGCCACGCGAGAGCCGTATTTCGTAATACAATAGAGATTAGACTCTATTAGAATTGAGATCGTGCTGCATGTACTACTATTTATATTAATGAATAGTCTTTTCTGCAATCGACCGCAAGTGAGTGAATTTCACGCGGGGTTAAGTGTAGAATAACAATATATGTATTATAATAGCTGCAGTGAAATGTATTTTTCTGTGTAAACTACATTTCTAACCTCAAACGGGAATTGAACATATACACAGTCATTCGTACGATAACTGACCACAATACTATGACTCAGCGTGTATTTTATCTTGGTATGTGTCCTCACGCGATCCGTAACTGTATTATAGTTACAAACTCTATTTGAATAGGGATCGTGTTGCATGTACTATTTCTCTTAATGAATAGCCTTGTCTGCAATCTATCGCAAGTGAGTGAAGAATAACCATGTACTATAACAGCCACGGTGAAATATACACTACTGTCACATTAGTATGGTTCAACGTGTACCTTATCCGGGGCTGTTTCAATACGAACACATTGCTTTTACGCAGTTAAACACAAGTGTTTTATAGTCTTGAAACTTACAGTTATCTACTGTTACTCTAGTCATTGACAAAACATAAACTGACAAGTGCTTGAGTTCTGTATCTGTATAAAAGTGAATACTGTATATGCTATAATGTATGTATATATCTTTGTCCGTGTGTGTGTATGTATGCATGTATGTGTATGTGTGCATGTGTATGTATTTTAAGTATATATGTATATATGTATGTATGTGCAGATGTATGTATGCGTATATACACGTACGAATGTATGTACTCTATTATTCATTTTTTGCCTATGGGACTGTGTTGCATATGTTGTAAATATGTAATTTATGACGACAAAGGATTTTCTTCCGTTATATAATTACCTTTTACTATATTGTCCGTTTCTTCCTCCAATTTTGCCTCTCCTATACTATTCAACTGAATTTACCTGGGCCCATTAATTTCGATGTCGAACTGAAACGAGAGATATAGTACCAGGAGTGAATCCACGTTAACTTGCCTCTACTTTATGTGTGTAACTTCAATGTTGTCACACATCACACCTGTTACAGCAGTATGCTGTCATCTGTATATTTTATTTTGTTATTTTTGCACTATCAGTATTTTTTCATGTTTATTTTTTGTACATACTGGGCATTCGCCATTCTCCTTCCTCGGGTTTATAAAAACAGGCTACTGGAACTTGTCTATTAATCTTGATAAACATCATGTATACTCATGACGTAGGTAATGAGGGTGTTCCATTCCCGGAGCCAATAACAGCATTACCATTTTTTAATGCAGATCTTCCTGAACCTGATATTTTGCCGACTAGTACAAATACCAGTGTTGATATCTCATTCCTCGACAATAAATGTTTTAATCCGATTGCACTGAATGATATTGATCACAGCAAAACTCAAACGGACGACAATGAATATGACATTTCACACTGGAGGAGTATTGATATCCATCAATCCAATTACTTCACAGAGACATCATTTTTAGAAGAACCTAACATAAAAACCCCTCCTGCCAATGAATCGCTGTCGTTTTTACATATGAATGCCAGGAGTCTTAAAAAACACTTCTCTGAAATTACAGGATTTATCTATAATTTGAAGCATAGTTTCTCTGTCCTAGGTTTTTCTGAGAGCTGGTTAGATCCCTCGACTGAAAAGTTATTTGAGATTCCTGGATACACATCATTTCCATCATCGAGAAGTAAGAGAAAGGGTGGGGGTCTTGTCCTATATGTTAAGGATTCTATTAAATCATGCAAAATACGGAATGACTTATCATTTCTTGACAATGATGGCGAATTTGAAACATTATTTCTAGAACTGATCTTCAACGATATCAAATACTTAGTTGGTATATTCTACCGACCCCCTGGTAAAAACGTTAATGCGTTCAACAATCATCTAACTTATTTGCTTAAAACACCTGACATAGAACGGAATAAATGTATTCTTATGGGCGATTTCAATATCGACTTATTCAAAACTGATACCCATAGCCCATCGAAAGATTTTCTTGAAATCATGAAATCGCAGTATTTTTTCCCACAGATTACTAAACCTACTAGAGTCAAATCGCATACAGCAACGCTCATAGATAACATTTTTATAAATTTTCATGAAGATAATCTTCTATCAGGAATATTTTTAACAGATATAACTGATCACTTTCCGATTTTTCATTTACTACAGTCCACGCAGGAATATAATCCCCCGCGTTCTAACATAACCTATCGACGTGTTAGCCCAGAAAAAAAGGAAGAATTTGCTCTGAGAACGAAAGATATAAATTGGGATACTGTAGTTCAAGAAGAAGATGACTGTAGTGTTGCGTTAGACAATTTTCTGGCCGAATTTAGCTTAGTGTATAATGATTGCTTTCCAGTGAATACAATCCCGGCATCTTGTAAGCGTATTATTAAACCATGGATAACCCATGGAATACTTACCTCTATCCATGAAAAAAATCGCTTATATCGGCGGTATCTTTGCAGTCGGGATGATAATGCACATACAGATTATAGAGCTTACAGGAACAAATTAAATCATACTATTCGGCTTTCAAAAAAGAACTACTTCGAAAACAAATTCAACCAGTGCAATCAAGACATTAAAGGAACTTGGAAAATATTAAACCAGTTGATGAATCGGAAGAAAAACGCGTCTCTACCTAAAACATTTTTAATTAATGGTGAAGAGGAAACCGACAGTCTTACCATTGCTAATAAATTTAACGAATATTTTAGCTCACTAGCGTCTAATTTAGACTCAAAAATTCTTCCGGTTTCAAAAACGTTTGATGAATTCCTTGGCACTGCACCTACTGAAAGTTTTGATTTTTCTCCAACAACTCCAAATGATGTTCAGAATGTTATTGTGGGGGCTTGAAATCGGCCGCACCGGGGTTGGATGGTATTTCCATGTCCATTGTAAAACTTGTAGCTTCTTCTGTTTCTGTTCCTCTTGCTCATATCATAAACCTGTCTTTCAAACTTGGAATGGTACCTGATTGTCTGAAATATGCAAAGGTTACACCAATCTTTAAATGTGGCGAGTCCATGTTATTTGAGAATTATAGGCCAATATCAGTCCTGCCGTGCTTTAGCAAGATCCTGGAAAAAATTGTAGTAAACATGATGCTCACTTTTCTGGAAAAGAATGACATCATCTCGGAGAACCAATTCGGATTTAGGTCTAATCACTCCACTTCACAGGCTGCGATATCTCTCTACGATGACTTGGTGGCTTCAAAAGAATAAAAAAATTACAGCATAGCTATGTTTCTGGACCTTTCCAAGGCGTTTGATACAGTCAATCATGATATCTTAATCTCCAAACTATATCACTACGGTTTCCGCGGGTCACCCAATAACTGGTTCAGAAGCTACCTGTCTGGTAGGACACAGTCTGTTTCGTATAATAATATAATCTCTTCTCCTACTGATATCACATGCGGTGTACCACAAGGATCTATTCTTGGACCGCTTTTATTTTTGTTATATATAAATGATATTAATAACGTAACAGATTATCTCAAACTGATTCTTTTTGCTGATGACACGAATGCAGTTTGTTCTTCCAAACACTTGGCGGATGCTGCTCGAATTATGTCAGACGAACTGCAGAAACTACATACGTGGTTTTGTGCAAATCGCCTATCTTTAAATGTCAAAAAAACTAAATATATTATAGTTAGCCCAAGTAAAATACAACGCTTGAGAAACGTCCCAAAACTAGAAATAGCTGGCCAAGAAATTGAAGAGGTTAGTAACTTTAAATTCCTGGGCATAATCTTGAATAATAAACTAAGTTGGACAACTCATATAGATTATATCTGCAAAAAAATCTCAAGAAATACAGGAGTTATTAATCATATAAAAAACTCTGTTAACAAGAAAACACTTTATATTCTGTATTATTCTATGATATATCCCTATCTGTCTTATTGTAACATTCTTTGGGGCAATACTTACCTTACTCATCTTAACCCGTTGATTGTACTACAGAAACGCGTAATAAGAGTTCTCACTTCATCCAATAAACGTGATCATACGCAGCCTCTCTTTTCGAAATTAAAAATCCTGCCTCTAACTAAACTTCACCTATATGTTTCCCTAAGTTTTGTACATACTTTTATGTATCACCCTGAAATTATACCGAAACGCCTTAAAAATTATTTTACAAGACTTTCTGCAGTGCATCGATATCAAACAAGGAACCAGCAAATTAATCTTTACAGACCATTCTATAAGACAAATTTTTCTTTCCATACTCTGAGAGTAGCAGGACCACGGGAATGGAACAAACTTCCCTCTCCGCTCAGATCCATATTCTCATCCTCGCTATTTAAATCCAAGCTCAAGTCTTATCTCATTGAAATGTAGTCTGTTTTTCCCCTTATAGTATCACGTGCTATGCATTAACTTGCCCTGTTCTATTCTGTATTTGTATGTGTTAAAAACTTTCACCTACCGTATCTGTACCATCGTTTTTTGTAAGTGTTACGGGATAGAACAAGCCCCCAGGGGTTTTATTCCCGCCAAAGTTTTCTGAAATCATGTCTTTGTATTGTTAGTGTATAATTATTGGTGAATAAATATCTATCTATCTATCTGATTAAGTCAACATGGCTAGCGAAGATGGCCTGTCAATTGCTTGACTTTGAAAATAGAAATGATGAGAAGATGGCGGATCGGGGGCTATTATGTTATAATAGCGACTCTTGAGCATTTAGCTCCTCTTACAGTGTTGTGAAATTAGTTAATTAAAATAAGCTAACTTTTTTTATATCTTGGGAAAATCATAAAGAACAAATACTCACAAATGGAGAGTTGTAAAGGACAGTCTTGGTAGTCATGCGGGTATATGTGCAATCTCATTGGACAACTCAAAGTGAGAGTAACCCTGAAAAGATATGTCAAAGCCATGTCAAGCTCAAGAACGCATCGCCCATGAATACTGCTAAAAACGACACTCACATGTCGAGACGAAGTCTTTTGGCAGATTTTGGTTGTTCAATCATCTTAAGCAGGAGAATAAGGTATTCAGCATGAAAGTGTGAGAGATAATGGCAAACAAAAATATAGACAATTGATTACCCGAAGTGAAAATATTTTTTTTACTGTAAGGAAATCAAACCCTAGGATGCCTACAGTAAACATAGAATTCGAAATTCCGCGGCAATGGAAAACCCCCTCAACTTTACCTGGAGAAGGCATTCAACCCCATTATCTTCCGTTCGGTCCTTTTCGTATATTTTCTGATGCCGAGTAAGGGAGCACTCTCATAATACAACTTATTAAAAAAATTAATATTTGGCGGATTGTTTTGTCGTGAGAAGTCACTAAGTAGTCCACCAAAAACTTTTGAGAAAATAATTTGGATACGTTTAGAAATTCAGCAACTGAACATTGGTCTCTCGTCTATCAGAATCTGAAAATTATTCTCTTGTTGCGTATTTATCGTACAAATTTAGAAAAACTAACTGAGCCGTCTGTCGTTATGTCACGTAGGTCCGGCAAAATGTGTCCCTCCCAAGCAACCCATTCAGCCAGGGATTCGTTCAGGTCGCAGATGCGTGCCCTGGCACCAGGATGCATTCAACGCCTGCTACAAGACTCCAGGCTAGTTAAATGTGAATCAGAAATATCGAAGCAACATTGTTACATATGGTAGTGAATTCATACCTGGAAGTGTAGATGACAGTACCATTGCTGTATATATGAATGAGTTCATTTTTATCCGTCACTTTGTGGACCTCGCCGGATTTTTCGTTGGTGAAGTATAAGTCAGGTTTCCAGATCCGATCAGTGAAATGGGAGTTCAGTTCCACACGTTTGAGATTTTGAGCTTCTTTTGGAAATTTCAGTCTGGAATCATGCCATTCTTCACGCAAATAGACGTCTAAGGTGTAGTCCTAACAATAAAAGAACAGAAAAAATTAAGCATATTAAAATATAGCGTGAAAGAAACTTTGGACTATGAACGCGGAAATTCTTTAATGGATGTCGGGTGAATGTTGAGTTACGGACTAGACGCTTGTATTTATTATATTAAGTTTTCGTGCAAAATTGCAGGCATTATTTATATATCATCCATAATGAAGACTGAGCAAGCGTAGAACTTTAGACCGGAAGCGGTTTTTATCAGAGGTTAGGCACCGGGCAATGATTCAACATTGGATATACCGCAAAAATCGAATAATAAGTATCTTTGTGGCTTTCAAAATATTGAAAATCTAAACAACTTTGAAGATGTCTCGGAGATAAATATGCATTTACAAATAGAAGATCTCCTGTAAAACTCCGTGGATAAAATAATACAGCAGTGCCAATGTTAAGAAATGCACTGCCAAAAATATACTTATTTAAGATAATGCCCTAACATTTTCTTGAAATAAGATAATTTTACTCAAAATAAGTTAAATTTTAAGAAATTTGTTAGATTTTTTTCTTGTTTAAGTAAAATTTGGAGTGAGGTATGTATATTTTACTTAAACAAGAAAAAATTACTAATTTTTCTTAAAAAAGATTTTAGCCTAAAATATACTTAGCCTTCTCCAAATTTTACTAAAACAAGAAATTTTTTTCTTCTTAATTTTCTTAAAATTTAACTTATTTTGAGTAAAATTATCTTATTTCAAGAAAATTTTAGGGCATTATCTTAAATAAGTAGGGTATTTTTGGCAGTGTGGTTCATTGCCTTACCTCAGCGTATAACGTCACATGGTCAATGACGTCGTTTCGAGCCTTTTGTTAGAGAGTTCCATCCCGGGATTGTCCTACTGGAAAAGCCGCCGGAAATATCGACATGTGTCACCATCCATAAATCTCATCCATTTCTCACTATTGATATTAAGCCAAAGAGTTTACCGGCATAATACTTATTGTCCGAGCAGCCTACACATGTTCATTAGAAATTGGCAAGCTTCAAATTAATTAGACTTACAGTTGTGTAGGAAAATATGTCACCTACCCATAACTTTTGCGAACTGTGGTAATTAATTATCTATGAGTGTAATTTATTTGTATTTGCCTAAAGTTTACCAGAACTAGATTGCCTAGACCGGATTGTAAGGTGTTGAGCGGTTTGGGGCTATTTGCAAGCCTTGGATTCCCATAATACAGAATCAGTTTGATGTATCTGACTAAATTAATCAACATACGACGAAGAGTTTCAATTTCTTTGGCACTGCTTTGTAACCCAGAACATGCCTATTGGAGTGATCCCTTGAACCAAGCATGGGCTACCTGGGTAACAGAAATGCCGGTTTGGACGGAGCAAGTATGTGTAAAGATATATGAAATTTTTTCAAGTTTATTTTGTAGAAGAAATAAATAATAAAATTAGATAATTTAAAATTAATCAGCTTTCTGTAAGTCTTCACTGGTCATTAAAAGTTATATTAGCAGCCATACCGCACATTAATTTTCTGTTCAGTGTATCTTTTTTTGAATAAACTGCGTACAATTATTTTACGCTATATGTAGCAAGATCAAGCTCTCTCTGACAAGGCTGCAGTTCCTTTTTTCGAGTTCAGTTTTACCATAGTATTATTATTATTAAGCTACATACATGTATGGGACAGGTTAACTAATTAACACAAAATACTGCTTATCATTATTTTTATTAAAACACACTGACACTTTTTGACATTCCTGATTTGTTTATAGTCGTGTGTGGCTTAAGCTACGTACACATGTATACGATTATCCAGTAACGACAATGCGGCAACGACAATACGGCAACGGGGAAAAATCGATCGTAGCAAAATGAATTGGTCCGAACACATGAATGCGTAACGATTACGACAGTGCGATAAGACTATCCGGCAATGCGATACGATTATCCGTCTATTATTGGAATCGGTTTTGGAGCGATTTTTTGCCGTTGTCGGACATAAGTCGTGCGGTTTTATGACGTCACAGCAGCAACACTCGCGCTTTTTAGGGCTTGTAAAGTCGTCGTCGTCCATTGCGGTAAGAAATGTCGCATCCGCTTTTATACTTATAGCCGTAGTCATGTGTACACCAAAAACGTATTATCGTTGTCGTTGCCCTTGCCGTATTGTCGTTGCCGCATTGTCGTTATGGGATAATCGTATACATGTGTACGTAGCTTAAATCAGGCACAACTTCCCACCTCTTCGTTTAAATACCGCACTTGATTATTCTGCCAAGCGATGCGAGGTCAATATCACAATCTTCTATATGATGTGCCTGTTGTATGTCGGTCAGCTCTGTGGTGTATTGATTAACAGCTGTTATGCGACGTTGCGACGTTATACCGTCTTGACGGCTATTGTCATTACAAAAAGCGCATTGTTTAGTACGGAAGTAGAATATAATTAGAGAGTTCGGGCACATGGAAGCCTGGAAGCCGGTGACGTCATAAGTAGGTCGAGATGACGTCATAAATAGGTCGAAGTCGTGCATCTTTTTATAGAGTCGTGACTTTTTGAAGCCGGCGACGTCATAAGTAGGTCGAGATGACGTCATAAATAGGTCGAAGTCGTGCATCTTTTTATAGAGTCGTGACTTTTTTTTGGCGGTGTTCGAGGTTATCGTCTATTTATGGAGCCATACTTATAGCCCGGAGGTGCGGTGTTCATGGTCTATTTATAGAGCTCTACCTATAACCCGGTGTTCTATATCCGTTCAGCGGGCGGTGTCTATAGTTAGCGATGGAACGTGACTAATGAAAGCAGGCGGCTAATTCGCGAATTTTGCGCGGTGTCGTCTATATACGGAGCGTGAATAGCTCGAGAACATAATGAGAATAATCATTAATTTATAGTCTGTCGAGGGATCGTCGCGGCGCACCCCGTACATATGAGCGCTGCGGTGTTCTAGGTCGAGTATATTACTGCACACGAATAGCCTGAAGACATTCGAAAACGTCATGGAAGCCTATTACATTACTAAACAAAATAATAATAATAAAAAAAATAATAATAATTTAAAAAAAATAAAATAAATAAACAATTTTAAAAGGTCAATACGTCACCATAAGTAGGTCACTATATGTAGGTTACCATAAGTAAGTAGGTCAGTAGGTCACCATAAGCAGGTCACCATAACGTCGTAACTAGGTCAGTAGGTATCCATAAGTAGGTCGAGATGACCTATGTATCTAGGTTAGTAAGTTAATATGACTTCATAAGCATGTCGAGACGACCTTTGTAACTAGGTTAGTAGGTCACTATGTCGCCATAAATAGGTGGAGGTGACGTCATATAGTCTCGCTATATGTGTTATCGGTGAAGAAAATTTTAGAAGAAGGGTTCCTCGGCGTTGAATGGTTGAACACGCGTCGTATGGTGCTATAGCCAATGGTAGCCCGTCTGCGAATCTATAAGGCTAACCCACACGGCACCATCTTCTATATTTCACCATGAACGCTACGGAGTCCACGCTGACTGATGTAAACTTTGAACCCCACAATGGGGATATTCTAGTCGAAGCGTTACGTAGAACCAACGTTCAACTCGACGCTATTATCGATACACCCCAAGGTGGGACCAATGAGGCCTCTCAGTACCAACGCATATGTTGTCATCTTATCACGCTCTTAGATGACATCCAATTGTTGACCCGAGTATGTCTTCTACTGCATAAGAAACAGATAGGATCCGAAGACGATACCAACACAACTACCCGTGCCCAGAATCTGCTGACCTTGCATGTAGCATTTCAAAGCTTTATGGAGACGCAGCTGGAAACTGGAAATTATCTTCTTCAATCGACTTTGAGTGACAACGAGGAATCTGAAAATGTCCATTCCCAATAAAGACCCCTGTAATTCCCCGAGAATCGTCCTAGAGACGAGACTTATACCGTTGTATAGACTGTGTGTCCGCCATACCTAGTCAAACACCTTTTTACGACATTCATGTTGTCATACCTATATCATAAGTCTATGAGAGAAATTCTTGCATTCCTTTAGAAACCGTTGAACGCATCACTACTGTCGCTTTATCATGTCGGCAGAAGACAATGTAGATATGTGGATTAAATTTTATCGAGACCAGAGTAGAGCTTACCTAAAGGAGGGAATTTGTGAGATTGGGGGACAGAGAGTGCATTCTCCTCCAAACTCTCTTAATATTGCACAAGGCAACAGTACGGTGAACTCGACTAACAAATCATGTACAAGAGAAATGACAGTTTAACTAATTTCACCGGCACAGCAAGTTGTAGAGCAGACTAAAGCAGAACTCTGTAGACAGCGTCACAAAGTAAGCGCGCAAGTGCCAGTAAAGGGAACGCGGAAAGATGAGGAGGAGGAGGAGGAGGAGGAGGAGGAGGAGAGGAGGAAGAAGATATACCGTATAGTATAAAATATAGAGAGAAATGATATTAGAATTAATCTACGTTTTGGCAGAGAAGCGTCAACATGACAAACAAGTGTACGGTGTGTCAGAAAACATTCTCGCGTCCAGATAACCTGATGAGACATAAACTTATACACCAACAGGGAATAATAGCAGAACATCCGTATAAACGTAATCGCGAGACTTCATCTATGGCTCTTTCAAGAGCATCACAACATCCATTTACTATGATCGTCAGCGGCCCGACTGGTTGTGGGAAGACATCATGGATAATGAAATTTTTGGAATGTGCTAATATCGATCCCTCTCCAACGCGCATCGTATGGTGTTACAGTCAATGGCAGTCAGCCTATGAATCTACAAGTCTGAAAAATGTAAACTTCCTCCCCGGCATACCCCATGACATAGGCGAAGAGTATTACTTCGACCCCGACCAAACCAACGTTATTGTTCTGGACGATTTGATGGGTGAGGTAAAGCGCGAAGAAAAAGTTGCCGACCTATTCACCAAAGGGTCGCATCACAGAAATTTGTCCATAATTTATCTGACTCAGAACCTCTTCCCTCAAGGCAAGGCATCTCGAGATATCACGCTAAACTGCCAGTATTTCGTTCTATTCAATAATCCTATTGATAGACAGCAAATTAGCACGTTCGGGAGACGAATCTTTCCTCGGGATACGACACATTTCATGGCAAAATTTCACGAAGCCACATCTCGTCCGTACGGATATCTGTTCATCGATTTAAAACCCCATACAGCGGAAAATGACAGACTGTCTACCAATGTAATATCAGGCGATGAGGAACTCGTGAAAGAAGAACAACTGCCACCTCGTCCAGCCCCAATTCATAATCCATCAACTCAAATTCAACGCATACCATCTCACGATCCAGCATGGTACGCTAAGAGGAATGAACAAGTGGGAGAGGGATTATATACGAAGACGGATGCACCGTGGTTCAAAGGGAATGAAAACGATGACGAGTCTCAGCGGAGGCAGATGATCTATAGGAGCGGGAATGAAATGGAACGACGAAAGAGAAAATACCCTTCAGATGACGAACTCATCCATCCTGGGGAAATAGATCTACCTACCCACTTGCGGAAACGGGTCAAATATAACGTGTGGAAAAACATGTTCGGTAAACCTATCGCGAGAGATTGTAGGGTTGACATTGACGAGAGAAAACAGCGATATACAAGCCAAGGTTACCACGAGGATGAGTCTGGCGCAAATGCTATGGAGGATTATACTCCAACGATGATGAAGACCTTACGTCAAAAATACTACAATCTCCTCGTGAACATACAAAAGCTACAAACCGATTATATTCATAACGAGATCTTGAAAACAACGAGGCGTCTGCAAACGATATACGACATAGACTACGAGGAAGCACTCAGACAGACGATTAAGATGCGGAAATGCTTATTCGATAAGTTGATTGATGACGGTGATAGCGAGGACTTCGAATAAAGACCCCAGTGGAAATTTTCGTACATAAACATTGAATGGAAGACTAGATGTCGAAATGATACCCACAACAATGGAGATGTATTTCATATAAGCAGTTTTCTCTCTTTATTTGTAATAACAGTGCTATGAGTTGATGAATAAAGCGATTATTTAGTAATCTTCGTATTGCTTCGTCTCTATTTTATAATAGTGATATAATTCTCCCTCCAACTCCTCCTCCTCCTCCCCCCCACACACACACACACACACACACACACACACACACATCCTCCTTCTCTTCCTCCTCCTCCTCCTCCTCCTCCTCGTTCGTTTCGTGGTCAATACGATCAGTGGTATGATTAAGAGTAAAATAGTTACGATGGAGAGGACTTTGAGTACGACGAGTTTTCTCTGGTATTGATCCATATCGCTTGAAGTCCGACTTCGGAATAAGCGGGGAATGTTTTAAACATATATTTATATATATCGTAGATCTAGATCACATTCTCACATCATCGCGTTTAATATACCGTGTAGATGAGATTTGAAGGTAGGGGTCTTGAGGTTGACGATATTCTCTGCGGATAGATGGGTATCTAGGATTTCCGCGTTATCATTATTGCGGGCGTTGATATGACGCTTAGTCTCTTCAACAATATCACGTTCACTTAGCGTGTTGAAGGCCGTGTCAAAGTGTTTGTTGATATGTTGACTGTTTTCGAGGGCCAGACAGGAATGGTCTTCGCTACCGGTGGCGCACCCACAACATCTTTCCGCGATTAGTTCATTAATTCTATCAACCATGTAACGTGCGTAGACTTCCAGTAGAGCATCTTTAATGATATTCAGTGGTGCAACATTTTTTTCGGGGTCTGTCTTCACAGCTTCGGGGTATATTAGAGTGGTTAAGGTAGTGTTTCCCGAATCAGACAGGGCTTCCACGAATGCGTCAAATGCTTTAGGACCCCGGCTGGAATCATCCATGTTGTTCGCTGAAAAATTGTGGAAATAATGACGTATGAGATGCGGCTATGATCGTATTGTTTCAAAATATCCAAAAGTTTCAAAATCCGTCGAAATCATACCGTAATGTCACTATGACGTCACCATTGCGCTTAAACGATGCGCTTCTTTCTTATGTATCCAAAGCAGTGCGTTTCAACTCTCCAACCCCTCCCGTTTCCGAGATATAGAGACTTTTTCATATTATCAACGTCACTTCCGGTTGACCTATTTTCCGCTCAAAATGGATGCCATTGTATTCGGAATATCCTCCTCAATCTTTCGACCGATTTTGGTCGTCCTGGGATAGGATTTTTTTTTAAACCTATCAGGTTGATACAGGCCCGGAAACTCGATTCATACGTTTTGATTTTATACATGAAACGTTATAGACTTCGACATCGTTATAACTCTATCGGGTCTCCATTCCATTCTACCTACACAAAAGCTCGTTACTTACACGCCCGTTGAAAAAGTACAAAATTTAAAAAAAAAATTAAAATTAAAAAAAAAAATTAAATTTAAAAAATTTAAAATTAAAAAATCCAAGAAAAATTTGGTCGGAAACAAAATATTGAAGCTCTAGACACATATTTTAAAATCTGCCTATATCGACAGCACGGATATCAATATGTGGATAATTGAATGCCTGTTCTAACACTTAAATTTATCCTTAGGAAGCGAGTTATGTAGGTCTAACCATGGAAGAAACGAGCGCAAAATCAATAATGACTAGCTACCGAATTTTGAACCGTTATATCAGTTTATCGCGGGTGTGGATAACATATGGTTTCTGACGAGGAAATAAAATCTTTATATAAGGTTTAACCGATGAGTGTAGTTAACTGCTTACCTGGTAGATCGTGACACGTCCACGATTAAAGATGGATCCCCGTTGTTTCCCCCGCCTGAAATAATTAGATGTAGCTATTAATAAGTAATATCAATAGAAAACTAATGATATAGCGAGCGAATATTAAACCCGGTGTGACATTCAAGCCGCAATGAATTTATTTTTACACATTTTTTTTTTTACAGTGAGCGGAGGAGAACTGCATTAAACGAGCACCATTAATTTTCATGAAATCTTATGTTCATTTCTTTCACAGTTTAGTGTTCTACTTAGTTAACGTAGGTAGTACATCTCCGCCATCTTTGGAATGTAATGATGCATATAAACCACTTGGTATCTATCTCTATGTATGAAGAGTCGAGTGCATAAATGTAATGAAATAAGCTTACCGTATGATACGTCTTCGTCTGATGGAGACTTCCGCCGATGGAATCCGCTATACACACGCTGAGATAGGAGTTTTGCCTCTGAGGATATGGTAGGCCGTAGGAGACAAAAATCGCCATTTGGTGTAGACACATATTCTTAGCCAATCACAGACCTGTTTTACGTGTAGACATTAATTATTATCTGTCTACATACAATTTAATTCTATATCATATCGAATTATTTTATATCCGTATACATATTATTTACATACTGCATCAAATATTTCGATGCTACATCAAATTAATTTGTATCCCCATTCAAATTATTTAGATACAGTATTGAATCAATTTATATCCGTATACATATTATTTATGTATGGCATCCCAATATTTAAATTGTGGCTGGCCGTAGGGGGCAAAAATCGGCATTTGGTGTAGACACATATTATTAGCCAATCACAGAGCTGTTTTACGTGTAGACATTAATTATTATATGTCGACATACAATTTAATTCGGTATCATATCGAATTATTTTATATCCGTATACATATTATTTAGATACTGCATCAAATATTTCGATGCTACATCAAATTAATTTGTATACGCATTGCAGATGATTTGAATCATTTTGTATCCGTATACATAATATTCAGGTATGGCATCCTAAATATATTTCGATGTAGCATCGTATTGAACCAATGAAATCGTCGGAATAATAGACACCATAAACCACTTCCGCTCCTATAATCACTACAACCAATAGAATCAACTTTTATGAAAAAGTTTGTCGCGCCTCGAAGGCATGTTTCAGAAAAATGGCGCCGTGGAACATGTGGCCACGCGTGGAATCTGTAACGCACGTTGTCATTGGTTGCTCCATTTCTACAGGAAACAGAACATTTTGTTGCGGAAGCGATTACTGCATGTCATACATATTTCCAGTGGTCGTGATTGAATGAATCATGTATGACATATTTAATGAATTATGTATGCCATATATAATGAATTATGTATGACATACATAAAACTGTTATATGATTGACTGGAATGTGTCTACACCAAATAGCCATTTTTGCCCTCTATGGCCAACCACACTTTTAAATATTGGGATACCATATATAAATAATATGTATAAGGATACGAAATGATTTGAATGGGGATACAAATTAATTTGATGTAGCATCGAAATATTTGATGCAGTATCTAAATAATATGTATACGGATATAAAATAATTCGATATGATATAGAATTAAATTGTATGTAGACATGTAATAATTAATGTCAACACGTAAAACAGCTCTGTGATTGGCTAATAATATGTGTCTACACCAAATGGCGATTTTTTGTCCTCTGCGGCCTACCATATGAGGAAAGCTAGATTTGTTAGATATGATACACGCGACGCTTGTGTATATTTATACCCATTAGAATTAGAGAACCGGTTTTTAATATGTTGAAAAATAGATGTGAAATCATTTCCCTATCACGACTAATATATTCGCCAATGTCTAAACTAATGGTAATTGCTAACAGCATGCTAACTATAGACTACGAGTATATTCATAGTTTGACTGATTACCAGATGTGTAAGATGAGAAGTCGGTAGGTGCGGAACGTAATCTCCGTGTTCTATATAGGTTATAATCGTGCAATTAGTGACCTACTCTCGATCACCGCAAACTGGGTCAATTGACACGCGCAGTTGATCATAGAGTGAACCGTTAACGTCGCATCGTCGTGATTATGATGTTGCTCTCTATATATAGAGGACCTCTTGGCGAATGCGCTACTTATTGAGCTAGCCTTAGGATATCGCTAGCGCAATTCACTCAATGTGTAAGGATATCGCTTTATAGTTAATAAACTACGCGCAGGAAGGACAGGGTGTTCGTTTCGTGGTCAATACGATCAGTGGTATGATTAAGAATAAAATAGCCACGATAGAAAGGACTTTGAGTATGACGAGTTTCCTCTGGTATTGATTGGTACCGATTAATGTCTGACTTCGGAATAGATAGAAAATGTTTTAAACACATATTTACAAATACCGTAGCTGTTAAATTACCCACAGGTCGATCTTATTCTCACATGAGTACGTTTAGGATATTGTATAGATGAGTTTTAAAGAGAGGAGTCTTGAGGTTGGCGATATTCTCTGCGGATAGATGGGTATCTAGGATGTCTGCGGAATCTTTATTGTGGGCGTTGATATGACGCTTAATCTCTTCAACAATATCGCATTCCTTTAGCGTGCTGAAGGCTGTGTTGAAGTGTTTGTTAATATGTTGACTGTTTTCGAGGGTCAGACAGGAATGGTCTCCGCTACCGGTGGCGCACCCACAACATCTTTCTGCGATCAGTTCATTAATTCTTTCCATCATGTAACGTGCGTAGACTTCCATCATAGCATCTTTAATGATATCCGGTGTGAGCGTTGTTGTATCTGGAGCGAGCGTGGCTGGGGTGTCTGGTGGTGCAGCAGCTTCCTCGGTGTCTGTCTTCTCAGATTCGGGATATATTAGAGTGGCTAAAGTAGTGTTTCCCGTCTGAAGCAGGGATTCCACAAATGCGTTAAATGCTTTAGGACCCTGTCTAGGTAGTAAGTCTAACAGATGACGGACTCGTGCACTCCTCGTCTTCTCTGTCATGACGTCTTCATACATTTCCACCGTTATTATTTTACTTTCACGCAATATCTCGCATATTGTGCGTATGCCTGTCATCTCCTCGGTGAGGATTACAAAGCTTGAGCGAATAGTTTCCCGGTTTGTTTCTTCCATATCGCTATTCGTTGAAGTCAGTGGGTTAGCTAGCCTGCCTCCGAATAAAGCGATCGCTAATCGCTAGAACACCGCGCAAAATTCGCGAATTAGCCGCCTGCTTTCACTAGTCACGTTCCATCGCTAACTATAGACACCGCCCGCTGAACGGATATAGAACACCGGGTTATAGGTAGAGCTCTATAAATAGACCATGAACACCGCACCTCCGGGCTATAAGTATGGCTCCATAAATAGACGATAACCTCGAACACCGCAAAAAAAAAGTCACGACTCTATAAAAAGATGCACGACTTCGACCTATTTATGACGTCATCTCGACCTACTTATGACGTCGCCGGCTTCAAAAAGTCACGACTCTATAAAAAGATGCACGACTTCGACCTATTTATGACGTCATCTCGACCTACTTATGACGTCGCCGGCTTCAAAAAGTCACGACTCTATAAAAAGATGCACGACTTCGACCTATTTATGACGTCATCTCGACCTACTTATGACGTCACCGGCTTCCAGGCTTCCATGTGCCCGAACTCTCTAATTATATTCTACTTACGGAACAGCATAGGAAAGATGATGATAAGCAAATTAGCATCAATATGACCTCCCGAGTCCTGCAGTGTAGTTAGTGATTCAATTAGTTAGTTAACCCGCTGGGTTTGGAGCCAGTAATCCTTGTATGTTTGGAGCGATACACTAACATAGAGACACAATCCAGATGTTCGTAAAAATACTATGTGCAACGGTTGGCAGTGTTTATCTTTTCCAACAATCTGTTCTACAGGTTCCGTCGATTTCGTCAATTCGGGGCCACATGGGCACTATCAATAATCTCTTCGTGATTATATCTCTCTATTACATGTACATGTACACTCTGAATTATATGGCAATACCATGTCCCTCGGTACTGTAGATAGTTCTTGATATACATATTAGGTCTTCGAATCGATAAGGAAAATAGTTAGTTATTCATAGTGATTTCCTATTAAAATCAAATCTGCACATCACTGCCCCTGGCCCTGTATGAAAGCAAACTTGCTCGATCCGTGAATGTTGATTTTGAAGAGGATCTAATTATACACTGCAAAAAGAGGTTACATGTTTAACGTTTCATTTTGAGATGGGTAACATGTGAGATACTTCATATTGCTACATGTTTCACCCTGTTTTCCTTGAAAACATGTCTCAAAGACGCAAGATTACAGCTATTTGAGGGTTGTGACATGTTTCACTCGCGTTGCCGTTTCACTATAATGACCCGAATATCTGTTTGAAACATCAAGGCCGAAACACGTACAACCAAGTCGCAAAGGCGACATGTCTCAAGGAACAAAGTATACAAGACAGATAATGCTGTCTGGTGCATGAAAGTTCTAGTTTCCAATAATTTATTTCTGGTCTTTAGCGATCGTGAATATATCTGTCGGTATTGAGAATAAACAGACCGGCCAATTTAATTGAATTATTTGCATCGTAATATAACTCTTCCAGGCCTAGGGTATTTGAGGCCTGCCAAGGCCTAGGAAGAGACGCCTCCTCCCCACTAAATATGTTTTTACTTCTTGAGTCTAAAAGCCCCCACAATATATCTTGGGGTCCGCTCTGCTAGAAAGTGCAAAAATAAAAAAACAAATCCAATCCTTGGACACTTCACAGTTACGTCATATTCTAAATATGAATGTGTAACGTGTACGAGCAGGACCAGTCGTGGTCTTTACGAGAAAACGAATCAATAACCGGGATTGCCCACTGGCATTCTGGCCGTCACCGTAGTTAGCCCCTTCACTAGTAAAGATCCGGGGATCGAAGAGATGATCACAACCCTACAAGGATGACTGACGCTGATGTAACGGTCTATTATGGTATATTCTGCACAAATAGTATACGCGGTTACAGATAATAGCGTAGAACCGCGTGGCTTAGACAGAATGTCTAAGGAGATGTAACGTTATACCGCGTGGCTTAGACAGAATGTCTAAGGAGATGTAACGTTATGCAGTGGAATTATATTTACATATATGTACAGACACTAGGAGAGTGTATGCAAATAAACTTGATGTTATATGCACGTAATATAAGGAAGCATGTGCATATAAGCTTGATGTTATATACATATAAGAGTGTGTGCATATAAGCTTAATATTATATACAAATAATATCAGAGTGTGTGCATATAATTTTACAGTTATATGTAGTGCTTTAAATTGGCATGGGGGCGCGATAAGGGCGGCCTGGTTGCTGGCCCTTCTCCTCTGGGTATAAGGGCGGCCTGGCTGCTGGCCCTTCTCTTCCGTCGTTGGAACGTTACGGATGTAACGCTCTCTCACTATATGGCACCCAGTCGTTGGAGCCTCTCCACGGATGTGGCAGTCCGTCGTCTTCTTCACCCCAAGTCGTAGGAACGTTACGCCTGTAACGCTCTCTCAAGAGATGGCACCCAGTCGTTGGAACGTCACGGCTGTAACGCTCTCTCAATATATACCCCCAGTCGTTGGAGCCTCTCCACGGATGTGGCAACCCGTCGTCTTCTTCACCCCCAAGTCGTCGGAGCCTGACCCTAACTTGTCAGCTCACCAGTCTGCTTCCCGCACAGGTAAGTATAGCACGGCGTCTCAACCCTCCCGGCTGCTGCGACCCGTCTATAGGCACGGCCTGTGACTGCACAACCTCACGACGACCCCTTAGGTAAGAACCACGTACAGCTCACCATCCGTGGCCGTCAGGACAACTACTTGGGTATATAGTGTGCTATTATTTCATCTGGTACCGTTATAGCACCATTTCTGTATGTAAACTATCGATGACGACCCTCTGCGACCCGGTCGCAAGCCTCTGCGACCTTTTGCGACCTTCTGCGACCTTTTGCGACCCGGTCGCAGGTCTGTAGATTTCACGGTTTATCGACGTTTCTCGGGAGAAGAAGTCTGTCTGTGCTGTGCCTTGTCTTTTCTTTACTATCTGTAACTTGTATCTTGTCTTTCCTTTACTGTCTGTAACTTGTATCTTGTCTTTGGGCTTGCCTGTTCTTTACTGTCGGTAATCTGTGTCTTGGCTTGACTGTACAGTCTGTAATCTTTGTGATCTTTTACACCGGTAAAAGAAGCCCGCCTGTACCGTATCTTGTCTTTGCTGTACTGGCTGTAATATCTGTGCTCTCTTTTACACCGGTAAAACGAAGCCCGCCTGTACTGTATCTTGCCCTTGCTGTACTGGCCGTAATATCTGTGGTCTTTTTCGCCCACGTACAGCCTCTATACGACCGTCTGCGGGTTGCACGATACGCCGTCGAATAACGGTAGGAGGGTTTGGCTCTATTATCCCCGTATTTATAGTACAGTTGCATATATTTTCTGAGGATGGAGGGAATCCCTATTTATCGTCATATACCGCTTCACGACCGATGACACCGACACATAAATGATACTGCCCACATCCCAGTGCCCGGGTTGTTCAGTAAAACAGTGCCGATATCATGCAATCTACTGGTAATGACCTATGTCCTTATTCTATACTGATGTCTGATCATGTTAATAACCGGAATGTGCTACGCGGCAATACATGTCATGTTACAGTCTTATAGAATGCCCCCCAGCCTATAATAAACACGCCAGTCGGTTTTCCCACTCTGTCGTGTTCCCTAAACTATAGTACACCGCGCAATCACGTTTCCACACTGAAAATGCAAGCCGGCAAATTCGCATTGGTTTTGCGTGTTTTTCACAGGTTGTACTAGCTACAGGATCTATAATCTTTTAGACTCCCAGGCCAAAACAATTACATTTGCGACCCGGCCGCAAAGTGTGCCAAAATCAACAATTCAGGCTGTAGCTGTGCGTGCTTTCTCTAGAGCTGTCTTTCTGGTCTGAACACGGTTGGAATGTCTGCACGGGTTTATATAGAATGTGCACTCTCCACACCCAAAAAGTCCCCACAGGAGGCTTCCTCACGAACGGAGACGTTTCGCCCACAATGAATTATCGTCTTTCACAGCGAAATTGCAGTTCATAGTCCATAAACTAGAATGGCATCCCAATCTAGAACCCGTAGAGAATATTTCCCGTAAACGGCAACTCCTATCTCGCTCTGGTAAGCGAGAAATACGGTGGAATCCATTTCCATACACTGCCTTGCTCGTCGCTGAAGATACGTGTCAAAGTCGTTCGCCGCATTCCTTTCATATCACCCTGCGGATTCAAACTGTTCCCTACACAAACGGTTAACCGTTACACTGCCCCCGCCTTTCCAAGTCATGACGTCCTCGTCATGGGCGTTCCGGCTCCACAGTAGAGGGTAGTTCTACAGTTCCAGTTGTACAGTTCGAATCAATTTAAACAATCAAACAATCCTCGCCAATTACTGGCCATCAGGGCCGACGAAATTATCAGGTGGCCGCCCTCCGGCGGTCTGGCCGGGCCACCACGACATTAGGTCCATAGGTTTCCTTCACAGAATTACATGGGCGGCTAGCAGAGCCGCCCCACGACATTAGGTCCACTGGGCTGCACGCGCAGTTGGAAGGGTCGGGCTTCCCCCCTTTTACGGTACACGGGCTGGGACGTCAGCACGTAGTCGTGCAACCTGCGAGGCCTGACCACTCGCCGACCGCGGGTCGTCGTCGCGTGTGCGGGGGCTGCCTCACCCTCGGCCACTTCTTCGGACGCGTCTTCCAACTCGCTATCCGGCGTCCCCCGCGGCTCCAGCTCAAATTCGTCCTGCCAGGCCGGCTGTCGGATGACGCGTCCACTCCGGCTCGTCTGGGGCTGGCCTCCGGGTGGCTGCACGGCTACCGGGTGAGTCAGGGCATAAGGCTCTGCGTGGGCCGGTTCCGGCCCCTGCTGGTCGCCGCCGTCGTCACTGCCGCTCTCTGACGCTGTATCGTCACCCTCCACGTCCAGCCGCGGATAACACGGTTTGATCCGGTCGATATGCACGACCTGTCGCCTCCCGTCGTCACTCCGGATCCGGTAGGTAACGTCCGACAACGCCGCCTCCACCACACACGGTCCTAGCCACCGGTCTCGAAGCTTCCGAATCTGCCCTGGCCGGGTCACTACGGTATGCAGATAGACCTGGTCTCCGGGGACGAATCTTTGGGCCTTGGCCTTCAGGTTGTACAGACGCTTCTGCCGTCTCAGGGCCTTCCCACTATTTTCCCTCGCATCCTCGTGGACGTCGACTAAGTGGTCACGAAGGTCCCCGACCCACGGCACTGGCTCCGTTCTCTCACTCGGGGGAGCCCCAACTGTCAGGTGAGCTGGTAGAGTCACCTCCCGGCCAAACGTCATCATATTCGGCGTATACCCCGTTGTCTCGTGTGCGGCTACACGGTACGCCATCAGCGTCAGTGGAATATATACATCCCAATCGTCGGGGTGGCGGGCGGCACTAGCATGAAGCATCTGGCCCAGGGTCCTGTTGAACCTTTCAACTTGGCCGTTAGACTGCGGATGGTACGCCGTCGTCCGCGTCTTCTTCATGCCGAGGATCCGACACATCCCCTCGAACACTTTGCTCTCAAAGTTCCGCCCCTGGTCCGAGTGTATCAGGGAGGGGATACCGAACCGGCTGACGTACAAGTCAATCACAGCCTGGGTCTCCGCTTCTTGGTCCGGAAGCGCAGCAGCCTCCACCCACTTCGTGAAATAGTCACAGATGACCACAATATGCAGATTTCCTCTCGTCGTCAGGGAGAGAGGACCCAGCAAGTCCACGGCGATACGTTCTCCGGGGCATCCCGTCATCATCCCGCGGTGCTGTCCTCGGGGTTTCTTCCCGGCCTGCTTCCTCCGACTGCACGTGTCGCAGCTCCGGCACCACTGTCGAACGTCACGCTGCAGGCCAACCCAGGTGTACGCTTGTCGCACCTTCTTCAACGTCTTGAACACACCTAGGTGTCCTCCAGTCGGGCTATCATGACATTCCTTAAGTATCCTCCTTTGAAGGGCCCTCGGGACCACCTGTAACTTAGCCTTCTCCCGGCCTCGCACGTCATACCAGCGTCGCACCAGGAGGTCTCCTTCCAGGGCCAAGGCGTCGTAGGCTCCCCACAGCGCCTTCGTCACCCCGCTGTGTTGACAGACTAGGTCCCACCGAGGTCTGGTCCCAGCCTTTACCCACTCAATCACCGGAAGCAGCTCGGGGTCCGCAGCTTGGGCCGCTGCAAAGTCATCGTTAGGGGGAGATATGGTCACAGCTCTGGCCGCCGCAGTCTCTCCGTATTCGGTCTCGGAGGAACGACCACACTGCTTGCACGGACGTCTGCTCATCGCGTCAGCATTCTGATGCTTACGGCCCGGTCGGTGGACGATGTCAAATTGATAGGTCGACAGAGCTTGGATCCACCTTGCGAGGTGACCCTCCGGCTCTTTGAATCTCATGAGCCACCTCAAGGACCCGTGGTCGGTGCGCAATAGGAACTTCTTCCCGTAGAGGTAGTGCCGGAACGACATAACGAAGTGGACCACCGCCAGGAGTTCGCGCCTGGTTACGCAGTAGGCCTTCTCAGCCTTGGTGAGTACCCTGCTGCCATAGGCCACCACTCTCTCCTGTCCGTCGATCTCTTGGGACAGAACGGCTCCGATGCCCCAACCGCTGGCATCCGTGTCCAGGATAAACGGGTTAGACATGTCAGGCATGGCCAGGATGGGCGCCGCTATCATCTTCTCCTTCAGGGTCTCAAATGCAACCTAACAATCGTCGGTCCACACAAAGCTCTTCTCCTTCTGAGTAAGTTGATGCAGGGGCGCTGCCACGCTTGCAAAGTCTTTGACGAACCTCCGATAATAGCTACATAATCCGAGGAAACTCCGTACCTCGGTCTGGGAGACTGGGGTGGGCCAGTCTCTGACAGCCTGGACCTTCTCCGGCTCCGTCTCGATACCAGCGCCGGACACGACGTGTCCCAGGTAGGTGACTTTTCGGGCGCCAATCACACACTTGGAGGGTTTCAACTTAAGCCCGTGAAGCTGTAGTCTCTGGAACACCACCTTCAAGTTGGCCAGCATTTCGGTAAACGTCTTCCCGAACACGATGACATCGTCGAGGTAAATGAGGCATGTCTCGTAATGCAGACCGGCCAATACCGCTTCCATTAGGCGTTCGAAGGTTCCCGGCGCGTTGCACAGCCCGAACGGCATAACGCGGAACTGGTAAAGGCCTTTCCGGGTAGCAAACGCGGACTTGCATCGATCCTCAGGCGCCAATTCAACTTGCCAGTAGCCGGACATCAAGTCGAGGGTAGACCACCACTGGGCCCCGTTCAGCGCGTCAAGACTGTCATCGATCCTCGGCAGAGGATATGCGTCTTTCTCTGTGACGTCATTCAGGCCCGATAATCGACGCAGAATCGAGATTTACCGTCCTTCTTCTTCACCAGGACGACAGGGGCCGACCACGGTCCCTCGGAGGGCTCGACCACACCTCGTCGTAACATCTCGTCAACCTGCTTGTCGATCTCCCATCGGGCATGAAGGGGCGGTCTTCTAGGTGGAATACGAATCGGGGGTGCATTCCCCGTCTTTATCTGATGCTGCACCTTGGTCGTACGTCCAAGGTCATCGTCATCGGCAGCAAACAACCCAGCGTGTCTATTCAGCATTTGTTCAACTTCCCTCAGCTGGGCTGCACTCAGGCCGTCCTTGGACTTCTCCAACAGAGGCTGCATATATGCCGGCAGGGTCGTCGTCCGCGCCCTCGGCTCTGTAGGCTCTTCCGGAACATCACCTAGTGTGGACATACTACCACAGAAGGTACCAGCATGAATGACTGTGGACTCGTCGGAAGCGTTGAGCATACGAATAGGCACACTCCCATCCGATGCAACTCGAGAGAATGTTCTCGCCAGGACTAGGCCGGTCTTCTCGGTAAATGCGAGATCTCCCTCTACTAGTCCAATCTTCACCGGCGGTGCGTCTCCCACCCTGGCCGGGGCGAGCATCTGAGTTCTAGGCGGTATGGTGATGGTTTCAGCCAGGGCCAAACGATAGCAATCGAAACTTCCTACGACCTCGCATCGCAGGTACTTGCCCCCCAGCTTCAATCGATGGCCTCTTGCGTCAAGTATACAGCCGTGGCGATACAGGAAGTCGTATCCCAAGATGGCGTCGATGGACAAATCCCCAACAACCAGCGTGTGCTTCCACACCGTCCCTCGGATCGATATCCTGAAGTCTCCCTCTCCGAGTAAAGGCATATGGGAACCGTCAGCCACCTTGATGGACTGGTACCGGGAGTCTCGAAGGACTGGTTTAACATCTGGGTCCAGCTGTTCCCATATCCGGCGGCTGATCAAGGAGATAGATGCTC
This sequence comes from Hanleya hanleyi, assembly GCA_036873755.1. Lineage (NCBI taxonomy): Eukaryota > Metazoa > Mollusca > Polyplacophora > Lepidopleurida > Hanleyidae > Hanleya > Hanleya hanleyi. Next base: position 121,366 of record JAVTVY010045227.1, on the reverse strand, counting down.
CGGAGTCCACACAGCACATCACTTTCACCGGCCCAATGGACGCGGGTAGGTATATCCCCGCTTCTCCCTGGTTATGAAGCGCAGGCTGGGGTCCCTGGGGCTTTGGTGGATTCCCGGACCCGGGCGGTCGTCTCGGGGGCGGGTAGGGTGAACGTCTAGGGCACGCCGCCCTAAAATGGCCGTCTTCTCCGCACCTCCAACATCCCCGTCGCGGTTGTCGTCCCGCCCTCTGCCCCCGCCTTGAACTTGAGCGTCCCCGTCCCGGGAAGCGCCTCTTAAATTCTTCCATCAGGGTAGCAATCTCTGCTCGAAGTCGGGCCTGCGCGTCCTCATCATCCTCAGGAACGTCAGCCGGGATGTCTTCTCCTGCCGCGGCTCTTGCCGTGGGGTCGGGACGTCGACGCTGGGCGTCTTGGAAGGCTTCTACATCCACTGCTGCATGTACAGCCTCGTCTAGGGACTTCGGGCGGCACTGCCAGACTTTGAACCGTAAGTCTTCTCCAATTGCCTCGAAGAATTGGTCACGGGCCAGGGTGTCTTGGACCTCACCACCCGCGTCTGGGTAAGCCATCTGGCCGAGTCTCACCAGAGCTTGGCCCAGTTCGGGTAGACCTTCTTCCCTCTGTCGTCGCCTTGACTTCAGCTTGGACTTATACAGCTCTGTTTGGTTAGGCGGTGCGAAGCGTCTCTCCAAGGCATCACGTAGGCAGATGAAATTTGCCTCCCCTGGTTTCATTTTCAGACTGGAGAGAACCTGTTGTGCTGGCCCCCGCAGGGATACGGCCAAGTGCTGTCCCTTCTCCTCCGGCGTCCACCGGTTCAAGGCTGCGCAATGCTCAAAATGTATCAGGTGGTCTCTCCAGGGCGTACCTCCATCGTAGGTCGAAGCTTTAACCCACATCGTACGGGAAACAGGGATGGTCGTGACTGTGGCCTCCCCACTGGTATCAGCCGATGAATGCCGCCCTTCAGCGACCCGGTCGCGACCCTCTGCGACCCGATCGCAAGCCTCTGCGACCCGGTCGCGACCTTCTGCGACCCGGTCGCAAGTCGTCTGTTCCCGTATAGGCTGGTCTATGGGGGTTCTGGCAGTACCCTCTTCGGCTCTGGGCGTGGACGTGTGCGCTGGGGCTCCCATCATAGTCTGATTGAAGGTCGCCCGCATCGTCTGCATCTCTGCCTGTAAGCTCTTGAGGCCCTCTAGTAGCGTTCGGATAGTCGACGAAGTCTCAGTCTCGACGATGGCGGGCATTGACAGGTCAAGCGGTGCTTCCACAGGACTCACATCTTCTGTCGTCCTCAAAGTCACTGGAACAGGTGACCCCATCCTCGATAGCTCGCTCCCCTGTAGGATAGCCCGTAGACTCTCCATGCCCGGACGTCTCAGTGATGTCGCTTGGGAACTCATGGTTAATGGCGTTGTCGGCACGTCGTTGTCGGTCATCTCTAGTAGTCGGTTGTTCTCTTCTGTTGTAGATCAGGCCAGATCCCACCGCTGCCATCAGTTTTCTACGTGTAACGTGTACGAGCAGGACCAGTCGTGGTGTTTACGAGAAAACGAATCAATAACCGGGATTGCCCACTGGCATTCTGGCCGTCACCGTAGTTAGCCCCTTCACTAGTAAAGATCCGGGGATCGAAGAGATGATTACAACCCTACAAGGATGACTGACGCTGATGTAACGGTCTATTATGGTATATTCTGCACAAATAGTATACGCGGTTACAGATAATAGCGTAGAACCACGTGGCTTAGACAGAATGTCTAAGGAGATGTAACGTTATGCAGTGGAATTATATTTACATATATGTACAGACACTAGGAGAGTGTATGCAAATAAACTTGATGTTATATGCACGTAATATAAGGAAGCGTGTGCATATAATCTTGATATATACATATAAGAGTGTGTGCATATAAGCTTAATATTATATACAAATAATACCAGAGTGTGTGCATATAATGCTTTGCTTTAAATGTAGTGCTTTAAATTGGCATGGGGGCGCGATAAGGGCGGCCTGGTTGCTGGCCCTTCTCCTCTGGGTATAAGGGCGGCCTGGCTGCTGGCCCTTCTCTTCCGTCGTTGGAACGTTACGGATGTAACGCTCTCTCACTATATGGCACCCAGTCGTTGGAGCCTCTCCACGGATGTGGCAGCCCGTCGTCTTCTTCACCCCAAGTCGTAGGAACGTTACGCCTGTAACGCTCTCTCAAGAGATGGCACCCAGTCGTTGGAACGTCACGGCTGTAACGCTCTCTCAATATATACCCCCAGTCGTTGGAGCCTCTCCACGGATGTGGCAGCCCGTCGTCTTCTTCACCCCCAAGTCGTCGGAGCCTGACCCTAACTTGTCAGCTCACCAGTCTGCTTCCCGCACAGGTAAGTATAGCACGGCGTCTCAACCCTCCCGGCTGCTGCGACCCGTCTATAGGCACGGCCTGTGACTGCACAACCTCACGACGACCCCTTAGGTAAGAACCACGTACAGCTCACCATCCGTGGCCGTCAGGACAACTACTTGGGTATATAGTGTGCTATTATTTCATCTGGTACCGTTATAGCACCATTTCTGTATGTAAACTGTCGATGGCGACCCTCTGCGACCCGGTCGCAAGCCTCTGCGACCTTCTGCGACCTTTTGCGACCCGGTCGCAGGTCTGTAGATTTCACGGTTTATCGACGTTTCTCGGGAGAAGAAGTCTGTCTGTGCTGTGCCTTGTCTTTTCTTTACTATCTGTAACTTGTATCTTGTCTTTCCTTTACTGTCTGTAACTTGTATCTTGTCTTTGGCCTTGCCTGTTCTTTACTGTCGGTAATCTGTGTCTTGGCTTGACTGTACAGTCTGTAATCTTTGTGATCTCTTTTACACCGGTAAAAGAAGCCCGCCTGTACCGTATCTTGTCTTTGCTGTACTGGCTATAATATCTGTGCTCTCTTTTACACCGGTAAAACGAAGCCCGCCTGTACTGTATCTTGCCCTTGCTGTATTGGCCGTAATATCTGTGGTCTTTTTCGCCCACGTACAGCGTCTATACGACCGTCTGCGGGTTGCACGATACGCCGTCGAATAACGGTAGGAGGGTTTGGCTCTATTATCCCCGTATTTATAGTACAGTTGCATATATTTTCTGAGGATGGAGGGAATCCCTATTTATCGTCATATACCGCTTCACGACCGATGACACCGACACATAAATGATACTGCCCACATCCCAGTGCCCGGGTTGTTCAGTAAAACAGTGCCGATATCATGCAATCTACTGGTAATGACCTATGTCCTTATTCTATACTGATGTCTGATCATGTTAATTACCGGAATGTGCTACGCGGCAATACATGTCATGTTACAGTCTTATAGAATGCCCCCCAGCCTATAATAAACACGCCAGTCGGTTTCCCCACTCTGTCGTGTTCCCTATACTATAGTACACCGCGCAAACACGTTTCCACACTGAAAATGCAAGCCGGCAAATTCGCATTGGTTTTGCGTGTTTTTCACAGGTTGTACTAGCTACAGGATCTATAATCTTTTAGACTCGCAGGCCAAAACAATTACATTTGCGACCCGGCCGCAAAGTGTGCCAAAATCAACAATTCAGGCTGTACCTGTGCGTGCTTTCTCTAGAGCTGTCTTTCTGGTCTGAACACGGTTGGAATGTCTGCACGAGTTTATATAGAATGTGCACTCTCCACACCCAAAAAGTCCCCACAGGTGGCTTCCTCACGAACGGAGACGTTTCGCCCACAATGAATTATCGTCTCTCACAGCGAAATTACAGTTCATAGTCCATAAACTAGAATGGCATCCCAATCTAGAACCCGTAGAGAATATTTCCCGTAAACGGCAACTCCTATCTCGCTCTGGTAAGCGAGAAATACGGTGGAATCCATTTCCATACACTGCCTTGCTCGTCGCTGAAGATACGTGTCAAGGTCGTTCGCCGCATTCCTTTCATATCACCCTGCGGATTCAAACTGTTCCCTACACAAACGGTTAACCGTTACAAATGCTTGGTCTATTTTTCGGTCAGATTTTCCATTTTGTTTATTTTTGCTACGTTCTCCGAGGTAAACTACAGGGTACATTAGGGAAGAATTATTTGATGTGAAATAAAATAGTTCATGAACTCTTTTATCCTCAAAAGAAAATCGCGAAGAAAAAGATAAAACACCACTTTTCTGGTACCCCACATGACCGCCACTTTAAATTTACCAATGATCCATTTCTGGGAGGGGTATGCAAATAGGGATAAACTGACTTAAATATATTACGCTGTTAAATCAAGCAGTGTCAGCTCCTAACAATTTGTTGTTTCGGAGATATAGCGCAGAAAGTTTGGTGGGGGTTAGGGCATGATTCTCCTTTATGTTCGGAAGGGTTAAGAGTAATCTCGTTAAACATTCACACCAACAAAATACACAGCAGCGTTGCTATAAAAAAGAGTGACATTGATGGGGCATCAATAAGAGTTCGCGTTGGAAGAAACAACAACTGTGTTCTCTATGTGACCAAAGCTATACATCCAGTATTTTAAATGTGTGTAACGCATCAGGAAACTTTCTGGACATAGTCAATACGATTGCCCTATATATGATTACAACCTTGCGCGGAATTCGGCCATTGTGTGACACAAATGACACCAAACCAGGCATCTTCACATTTCAAGTTAAATACTGCACTAATGTTCCGTCATTTACCTTCCCCTAATGAATAGAGTATACGTAAATTGTTCAAACTGGAAAACGCACGTGATACCATATACCCAATCAAGATAAAAACTTGCCAACACAGTGCAGCGAGGATTTTCTTTGATGTCAGTCTGTGTTATTTCCAAATATGGCAAGTGGTAGTTGTATTGATGTTAACTTCTTTCGAATAGCCAATCAAATTTGAATTTTAAAGAGGTAATTGCACTCCTCCTAATATGGACCACGGAACGTTTATAGAGCTATGACATCACCAAACTCGTATTCTGATCAGATATTGTGTTATGTTCAGCCGAGGCAACTCATGTAGTGTTCGACTTAGATATGCGAAGATGAAACCAGGAGGAGAGAGGGGATATTATTTTCATCTTTATGAAAATATTGAATATTGTTGGTGTGTGAAACAATGTTCATCCTTCCTCACTGACTGTGACCACTGTTGCAACAATTCGAGATGAGTCCAGGCTCCGCTATTTTAATAATCATCTGCGATCCGTATTCCATTCCCCGAAACTGAATGGAATTTCAACGAATCTTTGGGCAGAGATATTTACCGCGAGCAGATAAATCGTTTTCAAGTTACAGACATCTAAATTAGCAAGTATGGTCAATACATGTATGTAATATAGTACCCCCTGTTGAGAACTTCTTCCTGTGTGCTGGGTTAGGCTGTGTCATGTCAACACACCGATGCGGAAACTTAAGTAAATTATTATTTTGGTTAATATCTGAATGTAAATGCACCATTTGGTGTTAACCGAAACTTCAGCACGTTATTGTCATGGACAATTTGCACGCTATGATAATTGGTTCACATCAGGAATTATGATGTACCGAACTTGTATCTGTCTGGAATTATCATATTTATTGTTAACCTGCGGATCAAGCTGGTCTGTTATATATGTTCCTGCCTGTAGCCTATGATTATTGTTGGTTCATACCTGAGTTTGACTTCCATCGAAGATAAGAGAATAAAAACTGATGCAAGTTGAAGTTAATAAATGTTTCGTGTATTTCTGTTTCTTTCACAGGCGATCTGATGAAACATGTAATGGGAGATAGACTATTTTGGAACACTTTCAAGTTTGAGACATGTTCGGACCCGTTTCCCTTGCGACATGTCTCAAAACTTGGGACAAGTTTGGGCTTAGACGTTTCATTTTGAAACATGTAGTCGGCCGTAACATGTTTCAGATTGAGACAACACATGTTTCACTGTGCAGGATGTCACATGTTTCAAACGGACACGTGTTTAACGACGACATGTCTGATATTGAGACCTCATTAACACACATGAGGATGACACGCGTTTCAAATTGAAACATGAAGCCGTTTCAAAATGAAATATGTACGTACAAACATGTTCCAAAAGTTGGGACAAATTCATGTTTCATTTTGAGACGTTAAACATGTCGCCAATTCTTACAGTGTAGATACAAATTGAGCAAAACATGATGGTCCCAAAAGACGATTTTATTAATGAAATTGCTATCGATTGAACCATTTGAATTGTTGCATCATAAGACCACTGCATCATGAGATTCGTCCTTCTCCTGTACACACAAAAACACATTGAACAACACATACATTTGGAATGTCATGTGGTGCAGTAAAGTTCAGAAATCTTCAAATAAAAACTACATTTTACCTCCTCCAGACTTGATCCATACTACACACGAGAATGGTTATCCATGACAAACTGAGAGAAATCTAATGAAGTATAGAAACCCCAGGCTATATGACAGAAATACAGCGCTTAAACCTATCTGGCCTGGGCTTTTTGGGACCTGCCCAGAGATAGAGTGGGGGGGGGGGGGCATTCGGCACTCTCTAAATATTTTTCTTACCCCTTGTGTTATGGGGCTGAAACTTACCTCACTATACCATGGGTCAGGCTCTCCCAGAAAATGTAAAAAATCAAAGATGGCCGATTTGACGACGTCACAATGACGTCATCTTCATAACAGGCATTCTTTGGTTGATTTTTCGGTCAGATCACCTCAAATTTTTCATTTATGTGTTTTCTTTGCAAAATTTGCTTGATAAATTAGTAAATAATGGTCTGATGTGAAGAAACATGACGAAAACATCACATCTTGAATTCACCAATGATCCTGTACTCGGGTGAGAGGGGGGTATGCAAATAGGCTCAAATTGACCCAATATGATAAACTGAGTGAAGGGGGGGCGGGGGGGCTAATGAAATGCCTATCGATTGAACGATTTGGATTTGAAGACCACTGCACAATGTACAAGCTGTATGCCAAGGCGAAATAGGCCTACCACACGGAGAAAATAAATACGTCCCGCAGAATATACTGCTAGAGTCTGAATGTGTGGCGCCAATGGAAGTTTTCCTGTTGTAAACTTTTTGGTCGTCAAGATGTTGATATTATTGTTCTAACCCGGGCTTTTGTGCCGGTAAGATGATAGCCTGGCTTGGTTAGGGCGACCGGGCAACTTTACATGTACCCAGAACTAGCTTGCGAGTTCGCTGCTGGGTCTTTACAGCAGTCTGAAAGAAGTTCATAGCCCTGTATCTTTTGCCTCAAGAAATTCCATCAAGAAAGTCGTCATCAAGTTGTTACGAAGTTGAAGATTTTATTCCAGACTTCTGACATCAAAGGTGGTACAGACGATGGCCAAATGACAAACAAAGACAGCCCCTAAACGTTAAATTTAGACCTAAAGTTTCTGATACATTTCCTCGAGACGGAGTTCCAAAATTGTCTGCTCTAGGTAAATCAGGCTGTATATTTATACCATCGACTGACCGATACAACAACATATTTTTCAGTACTGTTTGGACATTTCAAATCATGAACATGCAATTTCGTAAACACAAAAGAAAACATTACGGGAGTATCAAGTACACTCACAGCATGTTAAATGATGAGAACTGGGAAACACAGATTTGTGAACTGGGTCAAAAACATCCCTCCATATTTTTAACGATGCAAATAGGACACTGGAGTGTCAAACAAATCAAAACATTTACCGGGGTATTACGACCCGCCATAGCTATAATATGCAACGTTATAAACCCATACAGGCAGGCATCATATATGACATCAAGACTATGCAATATTTAATATTCCATCAATAACTTGTAGAAAACTAATTATCATAAGATGCTTATATCTGAATAACTTGTAGAAAACCAATTATCATAAGATGCTGATATCTTACATATCTCCACTATTCTAAGTTGAATGATACCTTGTAAAGTACCATACAACTACAATAAGAATATACAAGAAAATAAATGTCCAGAAAAAGATGAAAGGGCAAAGAAGCCAGATGTGTTGTACCACTTAGCTGGTTGATCAGACCAGACAAAAGGGAAAATCAACACATCTCCCTCCTTTAGGAACAGACAGTATGCATCCTGCCAGTCCAGTGACAAAAGAAGTAGAAAGAAGAAAAAAAAAAACCCCCAAAAAAAACAAAAAGAAAAACAACAAAAATGGAGCTATATATCAACAAATTACAATGGAGGATACAAAGATGGAAAAACGGTAGTGGAGCATGACGGCCGGACATTAGTCGCCGCCACCTCCTGTAATTCAACACACTCGGGTACATCAGTAGGTACTGGGCTAGTACACAAAGGATTACAACAGGTGAAAAAACGATGATACAATCGCTTCCGGAAACAACAAAAATAGAAAAATACAACAAAGCCGGCACACAAAATAACACCAAAAGAAATATATGTCAAAATGTCCGAGAAAGAAACGTCATTCGTCAATGTGTCAATGTCATCTAATGGACGAAGGGGATCTGAACTTACCTTGGATAAGGCATGCCATGGTGTGACACGCAAGTGATTGACAATCCGTGTAACGTTAAGGAGGTGGGGATAAGATATTGTAGGGAGCTCAACGGTAGCGGTCAGGAAGGAATAATGGTGCGAAGTCGTAGCGACACGCTTCACCTTCCAATCTACACCAGAAAAAGTACAATTACCTGGACTGAGCAAAAATAAACCATATTCCAAAAAATGAGAAATGGTTCGCTGGCCAGCACAATGCTCAGAGATACGTTCACCAAAAGTTTGTAATACAAATTCACCAGTAGAAAGTTCAAACAGCTTGCTGGAAGTATCGTTAGATCTGATAAGACGAATCATACATGCAGGGTTTGAGCTGTTCGTTAAGAGACTCATGATACATGGAATGTGATTCTTCTGCAACTGGACATTACCATAACACACGCGAGGAGATTGTCCGGAACATCCGCTGGGCACAAAATACCAACCAGTCTTAGTATTCGTCCTCATGTGCCGACACGAACTGCGTGGTCACGTGCGTACGAATCTCCGCCCATGTCGTAGTCTCCCTGTTTTTACCTGCCAGGAAATGTTCAATCTCGCGATGTAGGGGTCCCACAGACGTCCAAGCAGCGATCTGTGCTGCGGCGCCTGTAACTCCATTTAATGCTGTGATGGCTAGTGTCACATCATCTGCCCACGCGCGCACTTCTTTCGGAGACACACCGTCACATTTCTGAATAGCCGAAATATGGTCCTTTCCAAAAGCTCGCGTTCCAAACGTTGATTTTCCTTCACATTCAAATCCCTCCGGACTGATTCTACAAGGCCTGTCACTCCCTGTCGTTGATTAAAATCGTCACATTCAACACAGGATCTAGCAAATGCTATTAGGCGAGATATGTATACGCTATATGCAGGTCCCATTAATAACCAAAAAGGGATAGTTTACGATAGTCGAAATTGTAATCATCTCTTTTGTCATAAATTCGACGATAAGGCCAAAATCAAAATATACTTTGTTTGCGGCAACCGGACCGAACAGAAGTGGTAGCGACTCGAGTTTTTTTTAAAGGATTTCCAAAATGTTCAAAAACACGATAATCATGCATAAGCTTATAAACGATTTGCCAATAGATGTCACTGTCCGGAACTGTTTGAAAAATCCGGAACTGTTTGAGTCACATTTTTATATGCTAATCGAAGACAAGGCCTTATGTATACGATTATGAGTTCTGTCCAACTATCCGTCTATCCATCCATTAATCCATTAACATTTGTTGTCCGTGCGATATCTGCAGTTCCAAGGTATGGATTGGTACCAAACTTTGGATATACAATACCGGCAGGGCAAAGAGGAACCCTATTCATTTGCGGTCAAAGGTCAAGTGTCTTGTGTGCTGTCCTCAGTGTTTTAGAGAGTGGATGGAAGGTGTCTGGTCCCATGCTGCTTCAAAGATTTCTTCTTTGAAGTATCAGGAACGCAACTTGGCTGGGTGGGGCTTAGTTGGTTCATCGCGATAAAGCTGAAATATTGTTGAAAGCGACGTTAAATTCTATTCACTCACTGTCTCACACACTCAAAGGGCAAGGTCACAGTCCCCCAAAACTGAATCTAGTTCTGTCTATACTAAGGTTGGACTATTCAGATTTGTCTCTCCTACATGTATATGGCATTTACCCCATGGAGTTGTCACCCCTGTTTGATACATGTCTGAAACAGCTACATTCAGTTAAACAGTTGAGAAATAGAAAGCATGCATTTACTAATTTAACTGGGAAAGGGGTCATTTATGAACTTTATATCTGTTCATTAACACGAGAACAAAGGTTTACTTCATCACGTTCTTAAAGGTGAAATATAAAGCTTTCCAATTTTCTGCTAATTAAGGATTGACTGTGATTTTTTTTACGTTCATTGGGGTATGAACTTAAAAACCGCTGTGCAAACTGTATGATTCCGCGTAGCGGATCATACAAAGTTTGCACAGCGGTTTTTAAGTTCATACCCCAATGAACGTAAAAAAAATCACAGTCAATCCTTATAATTAAATTAATCAAGCAAAACTAATCCAATAAGAGAAGAAATTGAATGTGAAACGAACGAATTCTTCCGTTTAATTCTTGTAACGGTACAAAACACTGCGCGTATAAATACAGTCAACAAAGTTCGTAACTCCTAGCAACGTCTCAGTGCACGCGCACCTCACTCGGTCGGCCTAGCGCGGTTCAAACAGTTTTCAGTTTGACAGTTTGTTGCACATCGTGTATGGAACCATTGGAGGGAAAACCTCTCAGTCAGGGATAATTATTCAGGTCAGGAAAACTGAAACACACAAGAAATTCTGCGAAGGAAGAATGAGATATGAAACCATGCAGAAGAGAAGAAATTGCTCGAGTTGAGTTGGCCTTGTCGGGAATATTCCATTCAGAGCCGACTGATCAGCCGACTGGGCGATGAATTTTCTTGCTGTTTTACCGCGCCCTGGGTAGGCATACGGAGGACGATGTCACTGATCAATGTGTTGTTCTGAGCTGGGGAACATTCTCTGTCGCAGTTTATAACGGAACTTTCTTCCTGTCGGTATCCGCTCAGATCAATAATGTGACGAAACTCTGCATCATTCATCGCCTGTACCCGTCACACGTGGACTGTAGTGTAATCGAGGGAGTGTGCTGTGTTGTGTTCAAGCGGACGCATAAATTTGTGTGATATCAGACAGGAAACGTGAAAATTGATATTCTTTCACAGATTTCGAAGTGTATACAGTTCTGGTGAACTGATTGCAGCCTTTACGAACAGCGATTGAACGATGATGTTGCACTCGTAGGCCACCTAGCAGGTTTTGTGGAATCAACATTCTGTAACACTCCCCCCCCCCCTTTCCCTTGACTGGAGGGATTTTATCGGACATCTGCAGTACGGAACGATATTTGTTGCATACATCCGCTTATCGTGGCAGTCCGTATAATTTGTCAATTTTTGTGTTTGGTTTCGTGAGAGAGGACGACATATTCCCTTTGATTTCCATCAGTGCAAAACTCCCCCGCCCCCGACCCGCACCACAACAGTGAAAGCCGGTGGATGACGGGAACGGTAACGAATGAATGGAATATCTTACCAAACTCTCAGGTAGGATGTGGGTTTCAGGAGTTCACCGGGTGTGATAATTTCTTTATAATGATTTGTGATAAAAGTGGGTAAGCGAAAACCTAATGTCAAGATCTCGTTCAAGGTCACGGAGATGTCCATTTATTGCTGATCGGCTGATTTCCAGGACAGACACATATTATCTCGGCTCTTTTCTCTTCGAAATTCTTGTAATTTTACGAACAATTTTCTCAATACAAATAAATATTTAAATTGACTCTTTCCAGTTGGTTTTAGAGTTTTCTGTTGGCATTATTTGAGCAATATTATATGCACTAAAATCTGAATCGATTTACACTACGTCCAGTGACCCAGTGCTATTTATAGCAAAAAAAGTAGTGCAGTTGTGGGCGTGGCATATCATATTTTTAGATTCATTGAAGTATGAACCGAAAAATTTAGTACTAATCAGCCAATCAAATCGCTGGATTTACGAACAATACGGGGGGAATTTAATTATAATGCCATAAAACAAGAACTTCTATAGTTGTTACAAATATGTGTGGTAATAGTTCTGTGGGTTATTGTTTTATTTTGGGTATATGAGAAGTCAAAACTTATACCACCAGAAAACGAGAGCCAGAACTTTCAAAAACGTCATCGCTTGCCTCCCGTTGTTTTTGAAACGTCATGACGTTATATTGGTCCTCGCTCATTCATCCGACGTAGCATGACGTCTCATTTAAATAAAACTTGAATGAAGGAGACCGCTATAACGTCATAACGTTCTACAAACCAAGAGAGACAAGCGATGCAAGTTTTCAACACGGATTTATAACAGGATAATTTAAATATTGTTATTAGTACAATTTTGCTAAATATATTTGCCCCAAAAACGTATAAATGTTATGTCACATAAGACAAGATGTATATAAGCAACATTTTAGATAAAATTAAAAGCTTTGCAGTTCACCTTTAACATTTTTCTTCATTCATGAAAAATGTTCCCACCTGAAAGGAATCTGTTTCAGGGAAAATTAATATTTTCTTGTATTTGACATTTGACAATACTTGACCATTTAGGTTTTGCTCAAATACCGTGGTGAAGTTCAGATGTATGCTGATGATCACAGGCATGACAAATACCAATCAATACCAATCATTTCTATGATTCCCAGACATCGATATATAAAAAAGCCTATAGGCTCTAGTTATATCTGTCACGCTTTTATTGTAGCTGTTCATGTGGCCATCTTGAATGACATGACCCCACGGCCCCTAGCACTGTTACAAGTACTGAATTCTGGAAGAACCCGCCCAGTTAACTTCACACATAATCACCAGTATAACCTGACCAAAACAAACCGACGAACTTGTACATAGACAATATTATATCCTCCACTAGATTCTTTACTCTCAATTTGCCCACTCTTTGTTATTTATTTATTCTAAGATATAGCAGTTGTAAAGATCTTAATTGAACTAAGAAATGTACTATGAAATTCAAATAAAGCATTGAGTTGATCGGCCGCGAAATCCGTATGGGAAGACGCCCCCAAATTACAATTTTAAACGAAATTACACGGGTGTGTATGGCAGAGAAGTGGGACTATGCCGCCTGTAGTTTACGTTTACCACTCCAGGATAAAAAATGACGGAATTGTGAAATTTTTATACTTTGAGATAGATGCCTTGCACAATCATTCCTGTTTCCTTTTTCTTCCTTGTAGTCGAGTGAGATAGCACAATATTTGTGCACTTTTGGAAACAAGCATAAAATTTCGCACATAGCTATATATGACCGTGCTGAGTAGATTTGGCTATGGAAGCAAGTTGGCAACGCCCTCTATCGGCAGGTGGCGCCACCTGGTTGCACAAATTGCTAATCCGGCATGAGCCGCATCGGGTTCCCTAAATATTTTCCATATCTTGGGACCAACTCTACAAAAAAAATAAAGATGGCCGGTCTGAAGACGTCGCAGTGACGTCATTTAAAAAAAATGCTTTGTCGGGTCGATTTTTCGGTCAGATTTTCCGATGTTTGTATTTTATATTTTTCTTCTCTGATAATACTGCATAACTAATTGGGAATAATTATCCAACGTGAAATAAAATAATTTTTGGCACTTTTATGAGAAAAAAGTCAAATATTTTGATGAAAAACAACAGAAATCTACTTTAAGTTCAATCCCTCAAGGCTGCTTCTTTGAGATGACCCATGCTCCTGTGCTCAGAAGGTAATGTGAATAGGGTTAAAATAACACCAGTATGATATGCTATAAAGTCGTAGGGTCATAGATATGAATTTTCATTAGTTTCGGAAATAGTGTGTAAGCCGCTGCCAATTTAAGACTTGGCTGTGTACATTTTAATCTCACTTGATCAGTGCGTAAGAGGATTTTGCCACTGCATTTTAATTGCGCTAACATTATATTTCTCAGTTGAACAATTTGAGTAATTGAGAATTGTCCTAAAAAAATTAATGCTATAAATCCAATGTGCTGACGGGAAACAAGGAATGAGGGACATATGATCAGTTTAACATACCGTAGACTAATTTGGTATCCTGGCTCATTGAACGCACATTCAGGAGAGGAGGGGATTTGGGGCCATCACATAAAGAAGCGTACATGAGATGGACCGATGTCAAAAGTTCCAGATTAACATAATTTGTGGCTGCGCTACAGGCCCAATGCACTCGTATACCAGTTCAACCAGGCATATATCTCTCGAGATTTGATTTGACTGGGCTGACTACCCCTTAGAATTATATGAGTAGTAGCGTTACGTTAAATCGACGCTACTTTCACCCGGATGTAGAGGTCATTTGGGGCGGAAACGAGGCGGAGAGGTCAAGTGCACTATAGTTCCGGCAGAATGACCAAAAAGCTACCTCCAACACAGGAGAGTTCCAATTGTTGCAGGGAATGTATTCCTCCGCGGTGATGCGGTCCTGGCGGTGATGCGGTCGCGGGAAAAAAGCTTCCGCGGAGAAAAAGTAGTCCCTAGATAAAATGGTCCGATTGGGTCGAGTGAGGTATCAAAGTGAAGCATTCGTGAAGGGGCATCTGATGGGCTGGGTGTGGGGTTGAAATATCGGCATTCTGCGCATGCGCGGTGGCCCAAGGGTATGACAATAGCCGTTTTGGAGCTAGGGGAGTCCCTAATGGTCCAATGGGGTCGAGTGAGGTATCAAAGTGAAGCATTCGCGAAGGGGCATCTGACTGGACTGGGTGTGGGGTTGAAATATCGGCATTCTGCGCATGCGCGGTGGCCCAAGGGTATGGAAATGGACGTTTTGGAGCTAGGGGAGCCCCTAATGGTCCAATGGGGTCATATGAGGTATCCATGTGAAGCCTAAGTGAAGGGGCATCTGATGGGCTGGGTGTGGGGTTGAAATAGGGTCATTCTGCGCATGCGCAGTGGCCAAAGGGTATGGAAATAGACGTTTTGGGATCTAGGAGAGCCCCTAGTGGACCGATGGGGTCGAGTGAGGTATCCATGTGAAGCCTAGGTGAAGGGGCATCCAGTCATGGGTGGGTGCATGTAAAAATTTTCCTGAAAAAACCCCGGAACACGGACTTTATCGAAAAATTCGGGAAAATGCCTATATGGGGTATGGGGGGTATATAGGTCGCCGGGCTTATTGGGACTTGCCTATCAATAGAGTTATCTCCCCCTAGTTCCAGGGTGGGTGTATGTAAAATTTTTCCTGAAAAAATACGGAACACGGACTTTATTCTAAATTACGGGAAAATGCCTATATGGGGTATGGGGGTATAGGACCATCCTGGGAAACCTACTTCTCGACATTTGCGGTATAGGTTGTGGGGTCTCGTTTTCTTAGTCTCGTCAAGACAAACATGATAGGAAGTGTCGCGGAGCGAATCGTTGAAATTTTTGGAAAAAGTTCAGGGAGACCCATATAGTCCCATACTAGGGGTATAGGACCAATGTTTGTCCCACTGGGAAACCTACTTCTAGACATTTGCGGTATGGTTGTTTGGATTTGTTTTCTTAGTCTCGTCAAGACAAACATGATAGGAAGTGTCGCGGAGCGAATCGGTGAAATTTTTGAAAAAAATCACCGAGACCCATATAGACCCATATAGTCCCATACTAGGGGTATAGGACCAATGTTTGTCCCACTGGGAAACCTACTTCTATACATTTGCGGTATGGTTGTGGGGTCTCGTTTTCTTAGTCTCGTCAAGACAAACATGATAGGAAGTATCCCGGAGCGAATCGGTGAAATTTTTGAAAAAGTACCATACAGCCCATATAGACCCATATAGTCCCATACTGGGGGTATAGGACCAATGTTTGTCCCCCTGGGAAACCTACTTCTATACATTTGCGGTATGGTTGTTTGGATTTGTGTTTCACGTCTCGTCAAGACAAACATGATAGGAAGTGTCCCGGAGCGAAACGGTGAAATTTTTGAAAAAAGTCACCGAGGCCTGGGTAGGCCCATAGGCCTATACTGCATGGCTATGGGTGTATAGGTCCATACGGGGTGGACGTTTTGGAGTCTAGGTGGGCCAGTAATGGTCCGATGGGGTCGAGTGAGGTCTTATTTTGAAGCTCTCCTGCAGGAGCACTTGACTACACTAATGGTTCGTACGTTGTCAATATTCTGCGCATGCGCAGCCTGGCCGTAGTATAGAAAGCAGGCATTTTTGGGGGTGTGTGTGTGGGTGTGTTTGGGTTAGAGATGGGCTATTCACGGTTCGAATGGGTCGTGTGAGGTATCCATGTGAAGCCTATGTAATAGAGCCTCTGATGGCGTGGATGTGGGGTAGACATAGGGTCATTCTGCGCATGCGCCATAGCCCAAGGGTATAGACATAGACGTTTTTGGAGTCTAGGCGAGCCCCTCCTGGGCCTATTGGGTCGAGTGAGGTATCCATGTGAATCCTAGGTGGGGGGAACATCCACCTGGACTAACATTCACGTGGTTTGATGGGTCTGCGCAAGTGTGTGTGACGTCACTTTCGGTTTGGGTGAATGCTCAAACACTACCTCCAACTTTCCCGGCCCAGCCCCGGCCCGGCCCGCCCCGGCCGCAGCGCGCGCGCGCGCGGGAGTGATCTAATGCCGCAGCGCGCGCGCGCGTCATCACCGGCAGTGCGCGGGTCAAAAGGTCAAAGGTCACATCCAGGTCAAAAGGTCCAAGGTCTCCCTTTCGGCAAGGTTCGGAGGAGACAATGTTGCGGCTTCTTACATCCGGGTTTTTCCATATTTAAAAATACATAGAACTTATAGTAATAAACTTCATCTATACGTGTTGGACGAGTCTTCACTCACCGTCTTCCTTTACACGCACCTCAATGAAATGCCCGCTCCAAACCTAGATCAAAACACGTACTTGGTCTGTGGCCTGATTTCATTGGCTCTCTATTTTACTATAGTGCTCTTGCATTCTAACATTGATGGGTTACATTTTGGCCCCATCCTACACCACTGATTTCAGTTTGACTGAATCTCCACATTGGGCATTTATGCATTATGAATAAAACACACAAGACAGGGGTTTTTTTTGTGAGATCTCATTTTTTTTATTCAGTGAACAACAACAACGTGAGAACAACCACGTGAAAACTGAAGCCCAGAACAAGGGGCTTGTACATTGAAAGAACTGAAGCCCAGAACAGGGGGCTTGTACATTGAAAGAACTGAAGCCCAGAACAGGGGGCTTGTAAACTTAAGCCCAGAACAGCGGCGTGTGTACATTGAAAGAATTCAAGCCCAGAACGGGGCTTGTACATTGAAATGATGGGCGGCCCAGTCATAGACGAGTACATCGCGGTCTTCGGCCTTGGGGTACTCGTCAAACATCTGTACGATGGTAGATAAGGGTCTTCCCCGGCATCGATGGTACAGGTAAAACAAGCAATATTGTCCGCACACGCTACTGGTCAGGTTTTGCAACGTTTGACTGTTCCAACACCACGTCTCTGTGCCTTGATCCATGAAGTCTGTTAAATCGGGATGGAAGGGTGGCGGTATTACAGATTAAGTATTCGCCCTGCTGTTCTGTGGCCACCCAATGTTCACCGGGCCAATCCATCGGGTCCGTGTTGAGCAATAGCCAGCCCAGGATACACTTACGGTCTAAGCTGGAGACACATCTCAGGCAGAACACTTATGAAAGAGACCATACGTGTCTCTGGGTCATTCTCAGCACGGTGAAGTTTATCTGGTCTGTATCCATGTTAGGTGGAGAAGTCACACAGGCTGTTGCGTAGCCACTTGAATGATGTTGTCGACTTTCGGCGTAGCAGATCGCATCGACAAATTGCTCCCGGAGGGCTCGTTGAAAGTCGTTTCCAGCCGTAAAGTGCTTAGCGGCGGGGGCCAGCGATGGGCGTTCTCTGGGTGGGGTCAAATCGAAACAGAACAACGTGTATCCGTTCCCGTAGTCCTCCCCGACTGATGAAATTCCCTTCGTCCTGGTTGATTTGACCGGTGGCTGTAAACAGGCTCTGATAGGCTCGAATGAAATTCGCGCGCCCAAAGTTCGGTGTTAAGGCCGTGACTGGGACCTGTTGTCCATCCACATGCAGGGCCACAAAATTTATGCCGAAATGTTTAAGTCAAACGGGTTCTCTGGGTAGGCTCCGCTGAAACTGGTATTTTCCACACAGGCCAGGATCAATCGCTTGGGTAGTTCCCCAGGAACAGGTTTTCTTTGTTGGCGCTCATATTTCCAGCAGACACAGAGAACACTTTGGTTTGCACACGTCGGATAGGGTACTGGGCTGGTTTTGTTTCCAAGGCTTTGAGGTGTCCCAATTGAACGGCTGGATTCAGTTTCACTTTTCGGACATACAGGACTGCGTCTTGGATGACAATCTTATAGTCAGCTGCATGCCCGTCTACGTTAGTGGCCATCAAGGCGAAGGTCGGAGGCGCCCGTATCAGTCGGATTTTGATGGGGATCTTGTTCAACAGGTACCGGTCTTGCATGAACATGTCTGCGTGCAGTCGACCCATGAGATCCACCGCGACGCCGTTCGCGGTCAAAGCCTTCTGTTTGTTATATCCCACATTGTCGTTCTCTACGCCCATGTGCTGGGCTGTGTCCTGGTAGAATAAAGCGGCTGTCAGTTGAGATTTTTAGCCTCTCGCCCATGCGACAACAGCGTCTCGATGTAGGCTCGATAGGGGTACGTGTTGGTCGAGTCACTGATGAGTTTGTCGCTGAGAAATATATCCACCTGTTGAAACATCGAGTGCGGCCAGAGATTCGTCGGGCCCACCGTTGCTTGGTCGGCGATTCTGGTGCCATCTCCATTGACGATCTTGGCTTTCACATACACGTATGTATGGGCTAAATCCACATAGGCCGTATCCGCATTACTGATGGTGAACTCGATGGGCCCTGTTGCATTGATGCTGGACAGCGGGAGATGCTCCACCATAATCCTTATTTCGGCACTGGTCACTGTGTGGGCGGGACGGTCACAAATCCAAATTCACTGTTGGTGGAGGGCAGGACTCGGCGTGGATCAAGAGGACATATTTAAGAAAAAAGATATCCCAGGTCTTTCGTGTGCGTCGTCGCTGGGTCGGTCGTCGACTGGTGCGTGGTCTCAGTGGGGCCAGGTCTTTATTCCCTACGGTGCGTTGTGCTTTGGCCACCGGGCGCCTCCCGCTACTGGCCCCGCGTTTCGGAAGCTTCTTTGGGTGCCGTACCCCCAAGACATCACCGGCCACTTGCAGTCCACTGCGTACCGCTTGTTTGCCGATTGCTTTCACCCCACGCGTCACCAAGGGCAGGAACGTTTGACGATGCTCCCGAGTATGTTCCCCAGTCCATGTCCACGTTGCATGCGTGCACCACTAAAAACCGGAAAGCCACCCCCGGCCTGTTGGGCATAATAGTCCATATAGCTGCGTGCATCGCACTCGTAAGGCACCTTCATTATGCAAAGTGGGGAGCACGTGCTTGTCGAAAATGAAGTGTCACCACCGCGTTCGAATGCCATCGGTCGTCCCGTGTCATCTCTTATATCCACCGTGATCGTGTTCATGTGTGTTTGTCGTACGGGCAGGTAGAGCATGTGGGTGAAACTGTGGGTGACTTGATCTCCATACAACTTTTTAATGGGCACCACCCGTAACAGAGGTGTGTTGATATCGCCCACGATGTGGTTGTCCACCACGTCCGAGTAGACGTAGAGTCCGTACATACCCGACTTCATATCCATCGGATCTCGCCTTGGTGGGCAGTGGGACCAGCGAACGTCCGTAGATCGAAACCCAGCATTTGCTGTAGGATAGGACTCAGTACCACACTCGCGTTGGCGGTGACGATAAGCTCTGCCTTGTCGTTGTGTGCGTTGTAATCGAAGTTCACGTGATTCTTGAAGGGATAGGCTTTGATGGGTTTGAAGTATTCGTGACCTCCCGTTGAGCCTTATAATGCAACAGTCTTGACAGCCCACCCATGAACTCCTTGGGAATATCGTATTGGCCTTCGGGGAGGGTGAGTCGGGTGTCTTTTCCTTCGTAGGTCACCTCGTACCACACTTCATTGGCTCGCACGTTGTACCACGAGTAAGGGTATTGGATATCCACGAGGCCACATTCCCAGCGCCCAGTTAAATGCAACGGTTGTGGTAACTGGGTCACGTACTTGGCCAAGGTGTTGTCAGGAAACACATTCAGCGAACTGTTACTGGGTAAGGTGAGGTAAAACATGGCGACTGAGCTGTCCTGCTGCTGCTGTTGGTTTTAATAGGTGTTCCAGGCCTTGGGCGGTTGTATCCGACGTCGTGTTCGTCGCGTTGACTTGCTACGTGTCACGGCTCTGGAGATCTGGGGTGTCCTGATCAAGGGTGGTTTTTTAAAGGTTTGAAAAGAAGGTACCCGTTGTGGTGGTGGTGTTTTGGGGGGTGACTCCGGTTCCCATTCGGATTCCCAAGAAGGTAGTGGGCCACTCGGCGATTGCTGGGTTCGCTGCATAAAGGCCCTGCGGTGGGGGTTCCCCACCAATTCCTGTGGTACATGCATGTCTTTCAAGCCTTGAGCGAAGACCTCCCATCCTCGAGGATCCGTGTGCGACCTGCGTTTACGCATCAGGTCATTCACTATATCCGTCATGTGGGTGCCGGGGACCACCTGATTCTGTACCAGTAGTCTTTATCATTCCAAGTCATGTTAGGATTCTGTTTCATCCGTTGTAATACCAGGCCAGCTTGTTTCTTGAACGATGCAGGTACACTCTTCAGCACTTCGTCTTCCACCCACTGTGGGGCTGTGGGTGCTACCCCTGGTAATGGCGGCTGTTGGAGCGGTGCTGAGGTCGGCGGTGTGTCACGTGGTGGTGGGGTAGAGAGGGTTTTGTATTGGTCCATGAACGTCATGTACTGTTGAAGCGTCTCATTGTACCGTTGTACTTTCTCACTGTCGCTTAACCCCGGTCTCTGTAAGATCTGTTGCATCTCTCCATCGAGGGTGTTTATGGTCTTTACCGTAGGTGGGACAGGGTAGGGCGATTGGAGGTTTTGAAGGAACCGTGGTTCGACGAGGACCATTTTTTTCGTGCGGTTCATTGTCGGCCGAAGAGTCCACCCAATACTGGACCCAACACGGAAGCGGCCAACGGTGCTAAGATGGCCCCGAGAAAGCCGCCTTTCTGTAACACCTTTTTCTTTTGTGTTTGAGGGACCCGCTTCTGGACTAGGGTTCGGAGACCTGTCTTATGCTCGGCCAACTTGGTCTTCTGAGCCGGAGTCAGTGGTACGTTGCCTTTTAACAGGTTGTACCCGATCTCGCACAGACAGCGTACAAGGTCAGGGTCCGCACCGCGTACAATGGTTCGGACCAACTCGGGTGGGGCCGTCTTCAATACACGGAGCGTCGGGGCGTGCTTCCGTACTCGCGCAGACATCATGTACAACTAATGCCAGAACCCACAACTCTGCCCTTTTTATCCACCTCAGAGACAAAGTCAACCCTGCTGTGGTATTCATTCTTTTATTATCTCCATCATCAAACACATACACATCCCAGCTGGGGGCGCCACTGTGGGTGTGTTTACATTATTTTTGCAAGTACACGTGGTGGGTCTCTCCGGGAAAGATGCCGGTCCGTAGTCGAAGGTGGTCAGGGGTGGCTTGCTTGAGGTCGAAGAGCATATACCCGTGCTGAGGGGTTGTGGCATCTTTAAAGGCTTCCAACGCAAACGGTGTGCGGCCGGGATATATCTGTCTCGCCAGGTGCAGCAGTTGAGTGGTATCTCTCGGGTTTTTGAAGACCACCAGGTAGTGGGCATTTAAGCTGATGTTCCGATGTTCTTTTGTTTTTACTGAACAGATTCTGCACAATGTAGATGATGCTGAGCCGTCGATGGTGGCTGCCTTTGGTAAAGAGTTGGGTGACCCGCGCATCCGTCTCCGCCATGAGATCATCCAGAACCACCAAGGTGTCGGGTTCCAAATCGGCCAGGTTAGGTAGGCCTTCCACGAACGTGATGTGGGGCATTGCTGCATACGCTGCCTGCCATTCTCCGTAACACCACACGACTCGGGCAATGGGTGGGGTGATCATGCTGTCGGCGTGTTGAAGGAGCTTCCGGACGAAGTGCGTTTTGACGGAGCCCGTCGGTCCTGCGATGAGACACGTGAAGGGATGCTGCCACCGAGGGTCCATGGTTCTAGGTGTATCCGCTGTCGTGGTAACCCGCTCTTGTAAATTTCGTACGAGTGAACTGGAGTGGTGGTGGTGGTTGGTACCACGTCGGTCGTCGTTGTCTGTTCACTGCGAGTGATGATGGTGGTGGGTACAACGTCGGTCGTCGTTGTCGGTTCACTGTGAGGGATGAAATCCGGTGGGTCTTCAGACGTAGTGGGTGTACTTGGTGTAGATGTTGACTGTATACTTGGTGTGGAGCTCGACGTGGCTTGTACACGGGGTGTGGTGGTGACTGGGCTCGATACGGGGTTGACTGGTGCTATCTGTAGACTGGTTTCACTGATGGCTGGTGTTCTCAGTTGGTTAAGTAGCGTGCTGACATAGGCTACGTCGTAAAACACACCTCCGTACAACACACTCAGCAGGGTTAGCACTATCACCACAAAGCCCACTTGCGCTTTGCGCGTTTTGGGAGACGCTGTGTTCAGAGGCAGCTGCTGTTTGTCCATAGCACCGTGGTCGAACGTGGAATGAAGGATGACGGTAGTGGTGTCTGGCTTTATAGTCGTTTCACCTGGTTGGCAGCGACCCAGGAATTGAAGGAACTGGGCCAGCCTTGCCATTTGACGAAATGAAACAGTTTGCCACGTCGACGTTCCGTTTTCAAAATCTGCTCCACCGTGTAGTAGTCTTGCTTTGTTTTTACGACAGGCTGTAATTCCATCTCGTAAAACGTCCCTAGCAACGGTTCCCCTTGAAGATCTTCCAGTTCATAGACTCGCTGCTGTTGGGGTAGGCGCCGTTTAATCAGGAAGTGCTCATCGCTCCAGTTGGGCAAGTAACTTTTCTCAAATTGACCTTTGACTTTACTGATCCGTACAGGGTCCCCGACCTTGTACACCGGCTTCGGCGTTCGCTGCGATGGCCTGGGTTACAAGACACGGCGGACTTGGGCTTCATTGCGTTGGGTTACGGTAATGGGGGCTCTCTCTATACTCCGATGATAGGCTCGATTGTAACCACTCACAAGTTCCGGGAGAACATCGATGTACCGCCTTGTATTCTTATAGGTGAAATATTTATACATGCGGCCTTTGAATGTCCTGTTGAACCTTTCCACCACGGAAGCCTTGGTCTCGTTGTACGTATGGAAGAAAACACCTTCTGGGCTTTCAGAAACTGTTGGAACGGTCTGTTGAGGAATTCCGTGCCTTCGTCGGTTTGCAAATACAAAGGTTTGCGCCCGGTCTTGAAGATATCTTTGAACGCCGCTATGAGATTCGCCCCGTTTTCGTCCAGATGGGTACCACCCACGCATACTTGGATAGGATATCGATGCACGTCAAGATATACCGATTCCCATCGTTGTGTTTGGCAAAGGCGCTCATATCGACCAAATCCGCTTGCCACTGGGCATCTATTCCTCCCACGATGAGCCGGTTCCGTAGAAAATGGCGACGGACAGCTCGATGTAAGGTATAGGTGTCTTGTTTTCTTAACCAATCTCGGACTTGGGCACGTTGTATCCCCTGGGGCTTGGCCGCTCGATAGAGAGCCGACAATGCACTATAGGCCGCCGGACTGTCGGGACTGTAGTATAAGTTATTCAACACCTTCTCCCAGCGCTTCATGGTGACAAATGATGATGGACCCTGGCTCTATCGTTTATTTATAACGGTATATCTTGGGCCGGAGTTTCTGATTTTCTTCGTTGGCTTCCACAGTGTCCATGGTAAATGACCAGTCCAACTCGTCTGATGACCGCTTGATAAGCACTTGATCCACATCTACCACGGCATTTTCCAATGCAGACCATAGATCAGGGTGAAGGGTAAAATGCACTGTACCCCCATCTAGCCGAGCCAATTGAGCAAAGAAAGGGCCGCGTCGGATGTACACATCGTGACACAAGTGGATGAGGTCGCCGTCCAGTTCACCAGACAACACCTGTTTGAATTTGGTCCAGCCCTCCCGGGACAGACGAATGTGGGCCGGGCACGGTTGTGTAGGGTCCGCATCACAGATGTCTCCCATCTCCTCCATGATATCGACCTTATCCGCATACACGTGCAGGAAAACCTCGGGGGTTAAGCTGAGATACGCCAGTATTATATGCTCCGTCATGGTCAGTACGTAAATGGTACCAGATTTGACTGTCTCTCGTATTTATAGGGAGAACCCCGTGAGATCAAAGGATCAGGTGGTCATGTCACTGGGCTGACTGAGTTTAGCCGGGTAATCAATGGCATCGTCGTCTGGTTCATGGCTAGACATTTGTTCATTGGGTTCTGCCGCCGCTTCCCTCAG
The DNA here is from genome assembly GCA_036873755.1 of Hanleya hanleyi. Classification (NCBI taxonomy): domain Eukaryota; kingdom Metazoa; phylum Mollusca; class Polyplacophora; order Lepidopleurida; family Hanleyidae; genus Hanleya; species Hanleya hanleyi. Next base: position 96,846 of record JAVTVY010045227.1, on the reverse strand, counting down.
GGCACGAGCCCACTCCAACTCGTCTGATGACCGCTCGTCTGGACAGCTGGACCACGATAGGCACCACTTCTCGAAGGCTGTCCACAGATCGGGGTCTAGGGTGAAGCCTCGCGTAGGGTCTTGGTAGCGGCCCAGGCGAAGGGTCCACGGTGTACGTAGATGGCATTGTCTATGTGGATGAGGTGTCCGTCGAGCTCGCCGCTCAACACCCGTTTAAATTTGGTCCAGCCGTCACGGTGTAGCGTAACCGTATTCGATACGGTCTCAGCGCGCGACCAGCAAACATCTCCACGCTCTTCCACGAGGGTGACTTTATCTACATAGACGTGTAACCCCACCCGGGGTGTAAGGGGAAGGATGGTTCGTAGGACTGGTGACATGCTTGATCCAATGACGATCGTTGAATGACGCACACTGTGTCTGACCCTCGTATTTATAGTCAGGTCCCACTGTCAATGCCACAGCGCCATGGTCAATAGGGCACAGACCATGACTAGGCCAACCAGCCGTCGCTGATTCCGGCGTGAGCGCTCGTGGTCCATAGCCCGAGCATCAAGGATGGCTGTCATAGTCCAGCAGTGGTGAGTGATGGCACGCCTCTCCATCGAGTGCACTCTGTGGAGGACCGCTTCTGTGAACTCGTTCAGGATCTGGCGTCGTCCCTCGTTGTCGTCGCCATCTGCAAACATGGACCGGACCACTGCTCGGTAACCCGTGAGTGAATTAACCACGGTGGCATGCTGTAAAATTCGAGTCGCATAGGGCTGGATCTCCGCCATGGCTCTGCAACCGTAGAAATGAAGGTGTGGGATCCAGAGGGACGTGTTTTATAGACCATGTCACACATGCGCGCCTAGATGTAGCTCTACGGGTGTAGTCCGTGATACGTACTATTCTGATGGGTTAGTCCAAAAAAGAGAACAACAACAACACAGATTACAGGTCAATCCTTTTGTTATGCGTGAATAACCTGTGAACATCATAGGAATGCATGTAATAACCTGTCTGTGGGGGTTTTCCACAATGTCGTTCACCTTCGTGTCTTTTCGGGTACGTCCGTGTCTTTTCGGTAAAGTCCGTGTCTTTTCGGAAAAGTCCGTGTCTTTTCGGATCGGTGACGTCCGTGTCTATCATCCGGGCACTTCGCGTCTGCGCCTGCATTGAGGTATGTATGAGGGTCTTCATGCGCGCGCGCAATGCGGCTCAGTCGTACACCAGTACACCAGTCTCGATCCTCGACTTGGGGTAGAGTGTGCTAAAATAGATCACCAGCTAGCGTGCTATAAAAGGGGAGCGGCCTTGCCGTTTCATCAGACTCTCTGTCAACCACCAAGATGTTCACTTGCACAACTTGCCAGAAGCAGTTTACTCGCCCAGAAGATTTGCGACGCCACGAGGCCTCCATCCACAACGGTACACTATATACTTGTATAACCTGCGCACGGTCATTTAATCGGGAGGATCATTTACTGCGCCACGAACGTTCATTCCACGAGGGCGCGACGGAACAATGTAAGGATTGTGGTCAACTCTTCAAACGACGCAGTCAGTTAAAACGGCATGAGCGTTTGATTCATGGTCCGTCACCACGGTTTTGGCGACAACTTCCTACTAAAGAGGAGCCGCGGAAGGTCAGACCCACTGAAGATAAGCCCGGGAAGACGAACGCCACTGGTGATGCGATGACGGAGAGCCCGCCTATACCCACAGTTGGGAAGGGCCTGGATTTCCGGCCGGACCCCACCGTTACGGTTTCGAGTCATACGTCATACATCGAACATTTTCTGGACGAGCCCATAAATGTTCCTAGCGATCTCTTACCCGAAGATCATCCAGAGAGTGACATCTCTCGGCGCCATTGGTCCATGACACGGCACTGTTTCCACCGTCATCGCCCTATTCAAGATATCTACAATTTCCCACTGACCAACCTCACCCGTCTACGCAGCTACGTGGAAACCATCTTCAATGACCAACCTACGGCCTTCACATTAAATGTAGCATTTGGGTACATCTTATGCCATAAGATGACGGGTGAATTGCGCTATTTCTATTCCAGTGCCATGAACCCAGTGTACGACCAACCGTTTACCATCATTAACCGGAGGTCACTAGAGATGATGCTGGACCAAGTGGAACAATTGGATGTCTTGGGATGGGCCCAACAACAACGACCCAACACCAAGTGGACAGTGAAAAGGGTGACCAATGTTACGTTTTTCCTTACCAAGCTGATCCACCACTGCCATCGGTTGAATGCGTCACTCGTGCACTGATGAATACCATAACATGCCGTACATACTCTCTATGTCCACATGCTGATCATTGACTTGAGCTCAGTAAACACTTGTACCTAATGTGACGGTGCGTTAAATAATAAAACATGGTGTTTGATATTTCAATTTGTTTTGCTGTGAACATACTAAACATACCCAGGGCGGCTACCCCAGCCTGGGTATGATGTAACATTGGGGATAATAAACTGTATGAACATTGCTGAACTTGTTGTTATTCATATCACCCCATTGACTTGATAGGCATGCCCCAATAAGCCCGGGGACCGATATTAGCCCTTTTGGCTAGAGGTGATAGGGGTTTTGCCCTATTTTAGGGGTAAAGTCCGTATTCCGCTTTTTTTCAGGAATTTTTTTACATGTATCCACCCATGACTGGATGCCCCCTAACACAGGCTTCACTTGGATACCTCATACGACTCCATCGGCCCATTAGGGACTCCCCTAGATCCCAAAACGTCTATTTCCATACCCTTTTCCCACAATTCTCTGTCTGCGCATGCGCAGAATGGTGACAACGCTCGAACCACTAGTCCAGTCCGATGCCCCCTCACCTAGGCTTCACATGGATACCTCATATGACCCCATTGGACCATTAGGGGCTCCCCTAGCTCCAAAACGTCTATTTCCATATCCTTGGGCCACCGCGCATGCGCAGAATGCCGATATTTCAACCCCACACCCAGTCCAGTCAGATGCCCCTTCACGAATGCTTCACTTTGATACCTCACTCGACCCCATTGGACCATTAGGGACTCCCCTAGCTCCAAAACGGCTATTTTCATACCCTTGGGCCACCGCGCATGCGCAGAATGTCGATATTTCAACCCCACACCCAGCCCATCAGATGCCCCTTCACGAATGCTTCACTTTCATACCTCACTCGACCCAATCGGACCATTTTATCTAGGGACTACTTTTTCTCCGCGGAAGCTTTTTCCCGCGACCGCATCACCGCCAGGACCGCATCACCGCGGAGGAATACATTCCCTGCAACAATTGGAACTCTCCTGTGTTGGAAGTAGCTTTTTGGTCATTCTGCCGGAACTATAGTGCACTTGACCTCTCCGCCTCGTTTCCGCCCCAAATGACCTCTACATCCGGGTGAAAGTAGCGTCGATTTAACGTAACGCTACTACTTATATGAATCTAAAGTGTCTTAGTTAGTTAATCCTACCATGCCGTTCCTGCCATACATGTAGAAGAGAAAATGTACATGACAGCATTCTATATATGATCGCAGAATGGAGGAGTGGAAATATGCTTTTTAAAATGCGAGCCTATATCGACCCTAAAATTCACCCTCGGAGATAGTTTTACATGTACCATCCGAAGTCTACAATACCTGCGGGAATTGCTCCCCCAACTAAACTGTCTAAACGAACACAACGAATTTTCTAATTGATTATGAAGTTTTCTCCGGACAAAATATCATAAATGAAAAAAAATCGGAAATCTTACAGATAACACGCAACATATAAAAGTGGTGGGAAATGATGCCGGTGTACTGACAATAAGTCATATCACTCCACAGGCCAATATTCTGACTGCATATCTAAACACATCACGACAACCAAAAGTGATCCCAGTGATGAGTTGTATTTCAGTCACGCTCTTATTGTATATGTTCCTGTAGACTCCCTAGCACCGGCTAGAGCAGTATAAGATACAAATATATCAGTACAAATAGCACTGATGTAATAGTCCTATCAAGTCATCGGGTAGCAAGAGATGAGCTGTGTAACCGTTAGATGGAAGAAACGGCTCAAACGAGTAAAATATCAGTAGAAAGCAAGTTCTTATTCAGAACACAAGTCTGTGCGATCCGAAGCCGACCAAGCAAATCATTCCCCACCATGTTAACCACATAAGCCACAAAACCATGCACACACACATCATAATCGCGGCCATCTTGGACACACACACACACACACACGCAACCACACACACACACACCTCGCACCTGGCCTGAGTACGAATCTGTAAAGCAAGGCATGTAGATCAAACAAATTGTTTAATTCAACCTAACGTCAAAATAAAAAAAATTATATAGACGCCGGAAGTTAACTCTGTATCTATTGGCGGAAACAATCGTCTTATTGAATTGAAATGAACTTTACGGAAAAGGGGTTATCTGGAAGGCCTTATAGATAAAGAGATTAGGAAAACATTCGCTCATAAGTTTTGTGAATAAACACAGCCTTCTCAGAAAGTTGCAAGTAAAAACTTCCTTTCATCAGCATGATCACCACATACAACCTGAATAACAGCCCTAGAATGAAAGATATTGTCTCGAACTTGACCATTATCAACAGTAAAAGGTAGGCCCAAAACTTAAAAAAGAGTTCTGACACGGGCCCAGTTTTCGGACACTCGACTGGATACAGGGGCATGTGAAAAAAAGTGAAAAAAATGTGGTGCAAGTATTCATATTTTAGAGGGACCTAATGTCAGGTTCACACGTCAAGATTCTGAATGTGTTGTCCACGTTTTTTATTTGTGCGAACTACAGAAAAAGAATTCGGACAAACAACTGATATACGTTCAAGATTAAGAGTACACAGACAGCAGATTAATAATGAGAACCATGGATTTCTGTCAGTGAGCCGCCATAGTAGAGTTTTAAAGTTTTTTTAAAAGTTTTCCTTATTTACAATATCCATGATGGTAATCACCCTTTGTTAGACGTTAAGAAAATGTTATTTATTGCAAAAATGCGCCCCCACCCCCTCTGCGCCTTTCAATGATAACCACAGGCCTTAAGCCTGTACATTAGCTATAAATCAGCCAGTATTATAAACTGTGCAGGTATTACTCCAACTTACCCATAGGGTTTAATAGCTTCTTTCACCGATCTCACTTGTGTAGCTTCAATAACATATAGGCCTACAAGTTTATGGACCAGTTTCACATGTTTGGTTGAGAAAGGATTTGTTGTTTAGTGACCAGGCATACTCTATACTGTATATATACCCTACCACTATAAAATGGCAGCATTAGATCTGCTCTGTTACAAGTAGGTTCACCTGCCCCTCCCTCTCCCCTCCCTTCCCTTCCCGTCGTGATATGGCTGAAAAAATGTTGAAAGCGACGTTAAACCCTATTCACTCACTCACTCACTCCCTACCATTACTTCTATACAATATTCATTGAAAATACATAAAGTAGCCGTAGCCGGAATATAATGGTGTAAAATGTCAAGAGAGCTACATGGTCATTTTTGTATGTACCTCAATATGCATAACAGGACCATCAGGACACAGACTCCAGATTAATAATTTGACCCACTAATTGCCTTATCATTGTGACCACGGTGACATGTATTTGTGCGCTGTGACGTCATTTGTAATATCATCACAGTGATGATATATTTGATATCATCACTGTGAAAATATCGCTTTTATTCGATTGATAATTTTCAATATCTCATCACCAAGTATATAATAAATGTGTATAGATTATTTGAATTAACTTCGACAACCCTGTGGGACAGCATTTCAGTGTCATAGAACCCCTTTGCAATCAATATCAGTAAATAAAATCTATAGCCACTAAAATTTTCAACTGTTCTAATGCCAGCGTCGTCAAGAAGTTTGACGGGAACTTATGCTCACCTGGGGATTATAGTGAGTGGGTGAATGTGGTCAAACGTCGCTTTCAACACTATTTCATATCACGACGGTCGGTTGCTATTTCTTTTCACACCCGGAAACCACAAGGGTATGGTCCTATTCTCTTTAACACCCGCGACCCCACGGGTGGGATCCTATTCCTTTTCACACCCTGGAACCCCACGGGTGTCCCACTTAGTCGCCTCTTACGAAAAGGTTTGAGGCCTATTCTTACCATGACTTCGAGTGTGCACAACGACACCACAGGTGAATCCCGGGAGCCCCACGGGGCCTGGAGGTTATCGACAATGTTAGTCTATAGTATGGGCCCTCCTACGGAGGGCAAATTACAGGCAAATGCAGCAACAACAACATTTTCCCAGTTAGACGGCAGTTTTTGAGATCGAAAACGAGATCGGGCTACGTCATGGGTCAGTTGAGTTTGGCAAACGTGAAACAGTGGTGCTTACTTTATCAGAAGCATATTTTCAAACGTCGGATCTAAAAATGTGGCACTGATCATGAATCAGGGGGAGATTATATCCTTTTCCGAGAAGTACTATGGTTGCGACTGTGAATCGTCGAACTTGACCTACAAACCCTGCAAACATAGGGTGACTGGTAAACTTGATATAGATATAGTGCGAAATGAAGACAATATAACACCCATGACGAAGGAACCTAAATAGAGAGAAGCGAGAAGGATAAACCCTGAAGGCCAACGAGAAAATAGATCCAACAAATCTCCATAATAAATTCACCATAGTCCCATCAGACACTGCGTCAAAACATATTATAATCATATGTAAATATTACTATTACCAGTCGTTGGTTAACGAATGGAACAAAAACTCACTGTCATCAAATACGTCTACTTACCCACAAACTCCATTCACTCTGGAAACTTTATTCAACAATCACAAAACATTTTCCCATGAAATATGTATTTCACTTCCACCCACTCATAACAGATATTATTAGTTATTCAGGTGTTCGCCCGGGTGTATAGAAAGTTACGACCCTTCCTGAAGCTCATACACCCTGAGGCGTCAGCCGAAGAATACATAAGTTTCAGGGAGTGTCGTAAATTTCCATATACCTAGATCATTAATAATTTCGAATTTCAAAAACATTGATCGGCGATATATTATATATGTCAGAAGCAAAAAAAAAAGCATTCTTTAGCTCTACTACAGAAAAAAGCAGTAACATTCATAGGATTTGTTTTATAGATTTGCTTGAATTTCTCATTAACACTATCTAGGTGAAATTTTTCAACACTATATCAAGATCATATAGGTAGTTCAATGGGTACTATCGATGTATCCCATCGGCTGACCTGTATGAGAACGACTAGTAAGCAGAATTCATCAAAGAACGATCATTTCAAAGCTCGTTACTTCTCACTTACCAAACGCTATTAGACAATCTTCTCGCTGTGGATAATCGCTTTTTTAAATGCCGGAATGCGTGATATATATACTCACCTTCATTGAATTTGAAGGAAACAACAGATAGCCATAAAGGTACATGATATTTAGATCTAAGAATATAATATCTGGACAAATATCTCAACAACAAAAAATAAGCGGGTCGGCTTTACGACAACATCGATGACTACAGTTTCGACATCGTCGATTTTCCATACAGTAATATTGCAGATATTGTTGTCGAAACTTGCAAAATATACGCCTCCATTCAATGTTTCTGAAGTTAGGCGATACATGTTGCTCGTCGATGGCAAAATCTGAGAGTAGTGTACAGAATCGTTGGTGTTATGTTTCGTCGCTTGTGTCTAATTCCATTTACCCCGATGTAAGGGGCCGTATAAATCTCGTGTACTTCAATATCATGGTGGGTGAGATACATCTTTGTCTAAATTAAGAGAAAACGTTAGACGTGACGACAGCGGTTTGAACAAAAAATAAAAAATGCCGGCAATCACTATGGGATGGAGGCAATCTAATTAAAATTAAATCCTATCTGCTCCTCATTTGGATACTGTCGCTTGTAGGATCTAACAGGCTTGCAGTAACTCGCGTGTTAACCAATCCCGAGAACGTTTCATAGTTCTTTGAAGGGAACATTGATGACAAAGTATTTTTGGTTGGCTCAGCCGAATTAGCCGGCTCGCTGTCTTTTCATGTTGCCGCGGTCCCGACATCGTGGCGCCATAATACGGGGTAAATGTATGGACTAATCTTTGGTGTAAACATTGGGGTAAATGAACACAGTTAACCTATCTCCCCTCCCCGACTGCAAATGGATGCGAACATGCTGTCATAATGCTATGAAATATCCATGGTATGGGCGCTCAGAACACCAAATTCAATTGAAATACGTAAGATCCTAAATAGCGACATGTACGATTGGGGAGCATTGATAGGATATTAATTTCACTATCAGTTAATAGACTCTAATCTGTTGATCGCTTTTTTCTATGACTTAAATTTTCCGGTTTTCTAAGAAATTTTCCTGAAAAACTGTTCATCGAAGGAGTTCGAAATTTGGAGTGATTATTATGAACTATAAGAAGAAAAAAGAGATGCGTCAGTTTACTCAATTTTGTTCTTGTTGCTGATATATTACTGTTCAAATTGTGACAATCGCATTGTATGAGATTTCGTTCAATTAAAAAAAAAACAAACACGAAAAAACGATATGGGCCGGAGGCCCCGGAAGTTTTGTGACGGGTTGTTCTACACGACAAAGTTACCAATATAGGGGAATTTTTTTAACTTATCGAAAAATAAACGTTAATGGAGGCTTTATTTGTGAAAGACAAGCATTTGACGTGAGATTAGGAGACTCTCATATAACTTGCCAAGTGATGAAAATTCCCACTCGAGTGAGGGAAAATACACCCCAACCGAGCTGGCATTCGACTCTGGAACGTATTTCTCTTCTCAATAATTGGAATTTTCATCCCTTTATCTAGTTGGATTCCTTTCCCCATATAATTTAAATCAGTACATTAATCAGTATTTTTTAAAAATGTAGACGACATGAACGTGTTCATCTACAATTTTGCAAAATAGTACTAGGTGTGAAAAAATGTACACAAATGATTTCGTTTATGGAGAGCAGTGTAGAATGTCCATGGTCACAAGAAGAATGTACAATATAAATTAATTCTGGTTAAAGATCATTTCCACAAACGTAAGGAAATATATCAATCAAATTTACAAACTATTGTTAGAAGATGCAGTTGCTTCACCTAATGGGGGAAAAATGATGACGCTAGCAAGAGAGCTTCTTTGCCGCCTGGGTTTGGTTTATTCTATGCATGAGAGGCACAGTCAGTTGGGTGCTCAATGTGGTGTGAGACGGCTTTCTTGTCTCTTGTTCGGCAGCGATTAAACGACAGCTTCGTGCAAAATTGACATGCCAGTTTGGAAGATTCTATAGAGCCAGATTTTATAGACTGTATAGTAACTTTCATTCTCAGGAATATTTAGATGTTGCTGATTAGGTCTAGTAGAGTGGCATTCACGCAGTTTCGCAAATCATCCATAGACTTGAGATTGAGATGGGCAGATGGAAAAAAGATGGGAAAAACAATTGATGATAGAAAATGCTCAGTTTGCGGTATTTTAGAAGATGAGTTTCATTTCATATTCAATATGTCCGTTGTATGCCAATTACCATAAGCGTTATATTCCTGAATACTATTGGAAACATCCCACTATGTTTGAACTGGACCGTTTAATTTTGTCAGACTGTCATACTACTATTGAACAGTTGGCATTGCTTGTAGTGAAGTCTTTTAAGCTAATAAATTAGTTTTTTCAGCAATTTTATATTAAGGTTTTTATGTGGCAAAAATCCACCGATTGGTTGAATATATCTGCTGTCCGGTATGGGTAAATTAATGACATTGTTTTTGAGAATGGCACCGAATTTGTACCTCTCCTCCATCAAGCAAATTGAATTATTATGTAATATTTATGCTCATTGGCCAGCTGGTTTATTGCAATGTGTGTGTGTGTGTGTGCCTGTGTGTGTGTGTGTGTGTGGGTGCGTTGATCGTGTTCATAGTTCCCACAATAAAACGACAAATTCCAGTGAGTTTGTAAGTTCGCGCATGTGGGTTATTGAAGTTACAAGCCCTTAAAGTTAAAAATGGCATAATGGAAGTTTGAAAATGCAATGTAGCAGAACCGGTCTCCCTACGGCGCCAAGTGCATATAAGTGACAGCGATACCGGTCTCCCTACGGCGCCAAGTGCATATAAGTGACAGCGTTACGAGAGGACAGTTAAAAATAGAGTGGGGTCACACACTTTTCAACTCGGGAGAACATCTTGAGTTATTGTGTGTGTGTGAAGACGTATAGTTTTCACATCCTATTTTACAGTGCAGAGGGAGTGTCATTTTTTTTTTTTTTTTTTTTTTTTTCTGACATCATTCGTGTCTGTGGAGCGCGGCAACGGTTAATTGACTTCAGGCTTTAGCTTGAAATCATACAACGTAGATAAAAATGTGCCGCACCGCAGTATACTGACAATGTAAACCCATCCACTGCCTGTGGTGTTTATTATATAGAGAAACAGCAGTTTCAGCATTGTGGTTCGGGGCAAAATGAAAGTTTGTCCCAGGAAAAAATATCCCTTTTCAAAGATATCTCTGTAAGAAAATATGTCTAATCTGAAATGTAAATCAGGCACAAACGTCTCGTTTTCTTTTAAGATAGGACCAGGAGATTCGTTTCTACCAGACATTCTATCATTTATGCAGCCAATCAATAATTTATGCTGTTGACAGACACGTAGATTTGGTAGATACTTCATGTAGGGGCTATTGTCTGAGTCTTTGAGCAGCTGAAAAGGCTTAAGTCTAGACACATTGTTTCCCCCAGACTTGGCGATTGTATGCATTGTCTCGTGATTCTTACATGGAGTATGAGTAGTAATTTGCAATGATCAGTAAGATTAGGAAATGTATAGCACGGAATTTAATTTCCTATTGCCAAGGTAGATACATGTACCTCTCTCTGCAATATCGGGTTTCCTTAAATTGTTTTGTGTCAATTAATAATACAGAACTATGAGAAAAACAACAATTATAATTGCGAAATATCGCTCTGTTTTATTTAAATACAAATTGTCGTGTTTTATTTCAATGTATGATGATATACGGACATTGATACTACCTCCCACGTGTTTTTATTTAATTTAGTTAGTTGCGATCTAAATTTTTTCTGTCGAATTTGGAATGTTAGGGTGTACATGTAGGTGTTTAAAAAAGCAAATAATAGATACTTTAGTAGACCAATGGGTAGATAGGTCATGTGAAAATGTGTTTTCCATGCTATCACTTTACCGAATTAATAAAAGATTAATTTCCAGTTCGAACTCAACTTGACCCCATGTCCGTAAAATGTAGTAAACACGTTTCATTGTATCATATCATAAAGACGCCGCGTCTATTTTTGAAGCTGTGATATATATATGAAAGAAACGTGTTGCTCGTCTCTGTTGTGATTATATTTTTGCAAAGCCAGCATGTTTGACTGCACATGTTGCACTATAGCTGTGAGACTGACATCGACAATGCGATTGGCTCTCCAGGCAACCAATCGGTATGAAAAGCTCTCCATAATATATTTGCTTCACAAAACTGATTTCAATAATTTAAGTTTTATAGGCTGTGTATCCGTTTTTATTATTCGAAAGAACTTCGATGTAAACACGGATGTACACACTCTCATACGAAGGGGTGTAAAATGAGTGTATAATCGGGAAGGTATCTCCATATTGTGTATTTATACCTGCTGCATCTGGTAACCAGATGTCCCAGAGGAATGAAACACCCGCACATCACACAGAAGTGACACTATGGTATGATCAGGGTGTAAAACACATGCAAATCCTTCCGGCTTTCAACAATATCGGGCCATTTATTATTCCCAGTCTTATGATGTATCGAAACAAATTGGCATACAAAGCTACATCGATAATCGGTCTAAATAGCAAAACAAATAATAATAATAATAATAATGAAATTGATTAATCGTCGGTAGCCAGTTAGCTATAAGGTAATCTTCCACATTCTTGCGAATATAAATATCTCACAATCATGCATCTGCTTTTCCGGTGTGAGATGAAAGCTGTATTACAATCTTGAACCAGAAATCAAATGACACAAACGACCGAGACAACATCCTGAAAAATCGAACCCGGGCTGTATTGATGATAGTGAGAGATGTTACCACTGGACTAACGGTGCCCCCTTCGGATTAATATCCGCAAAAGGTAAGGTCCCCTGTCCATTTAATTGACACGCATTCACGATGCCTTCATAGTCAAAACAATGAGCATAGCCATCACCAAAAAAAGGCGTCGACAATATCACCAATGAATGGTGATGATTTAGGGCCATCACCATATTCCATCATCACCATTATAGGATGAAAACCATCACCAAAAAAAGTGATGGCCTGAGGTCTACACTCATTGTTCGTCACCATTTATGGGTGATGACCATGCCCCATCACAAATAAATGACAATGAAATGATATCTTCATCATCTGTTCTCTCGTCACCGATAATTGGCGACGAAATATCACCATTTTCTGACTGTTGAAGATATACCGATCGAGTGGAAGTGGAAAACCCTAACCGGGAAAATTATCAGTTTCTTGAGGTTTTCTCTCAGTTTAAACCGGTGTGATGGATAAGAATGTCCTGGTGATTAGTGTAGCTTTCCATATTCTTTTCTAGTTTAACCAAGGACGGACATCTGTCCCCGATGTGAAGAAGAATGTCCTAGCTGGGTTAAACGATAGGGGCCGGACACTCTTAGCCAGCGGACATTCTTAGCCTCCACACCGGGAATCCAAAGCGATAGAGGTAAAAAGGGATCTTTAGTCTGGATCGGCTGTATTTCACCACATAAGTGACTGCGGATCAATGAAAATCGATTCTCGGTTCACGTCTCAGAGCAGTAGAACCATTTTCTTAAGCTTTTATGTGCCGATTAATTTTATATATAGAAGAAATAATATTTAAGTCATATACTTGAATTGAATTTAAACTTGTTCATGGTAGTGCGATCACTGATACAAAATAAATAACTCAAATCCAATTTGCGGCTTCAACTCGGCGAGTTCAGTACAGCTGAGAAAATGGTAGGCTCGCGTTCACATACGATCGGTCTTTAATGCAATGAACACACTACTTTGGGTGTTTGAGCGAAGATTAGAATGGCGATCGCTGATTATTATTTCGAGAAATTGTACATTATATTTTGACGAGAAATATATGATGCATAATATCAGCAGGTTTTCTTATAAATACACTCAGTAAATCCGGCATAATATTCCGCACCCTGGACACGACATTTCGCAGATTTTGATGAAAAAGTGATACAGCAATGTCCAACATGGGCTTAAAAGTTTTCTATGATGCCGCAAGCTTTTTACACGAATGAAAATTTAAAGCGATGATGCTGAGAAGGCTAAGCTAGAGAGTAGAGACTTTCCGAAATTTCTAATAATAAACAACATCTTGTCTGTGGCAATATACAATACTCTGATGTAATATGTAAGTAGATTGTCATTCAATCTTGACCACACGCAGGATTTGTTCATATATGATTGAAATATAATCTGAATTGTTATTGTTATAACATCGCATTGTATATTTATACAGCGATGTCACTGTTCATTCCTGTATATTCGCAAACCATAAATTTTGTTAAACGCTAGTCTTCATACTGATATTTTCTGATCTCTACAGATATCGTATGCACTTACATGTATTTTATACGCAAACTCGGGTACCGTATATACACACATTGTTGACTACTCTTTTGTTATCCTTTTTAACAGCTTCGTAGCTTGTGACTAAACAATCTGCATAACAGGTCTCACATTGTTTGCACACATGTAAATTCGCATGTCTATGTCTCAATTAGTCTTTTGTGTTAATTGCCGTCATTTATATCTGACGACGATACAGCCCACCAATCTCCAATGTACGAGTTGTCACAGCGAAACAGCTCACCAATTACCAGTATACGAGTTGTCAGAGCATTCCCATCATAACTCTCTAGATTTGTATCTAATACCGCTTATGCCGGTGCTAGGGGCCGTGTGGTCATATCATTCAAGTTGCCACATGAACAGGTACAATACAAGCGTACCTGAGATACAACACATACCTCGAATCGTTAGATTCTTGGTACGTGATTTAGAATAGGTTTACCAGAAGATTATTCTGTGAAGTCATATGACGCAGTCAGTATGTCGGCACCTCTTCCCACTTCCCTTATATGTGTTGTAAGTCATAGATCTAGCGCGCAAGATCTCTGACACTATGTTTCGAAACTTGTGTTTAATTCCGCTTAACTCAAGTCTAGGAGCCGTTAAAATATCATGTGTTTTACACTTTCATACTGTTCAAATGAACAGACAATAAAAGCGTCACTGAGATACATACTATGGAAACGACTTAGACATTCATTGGGATAAAGAATAATAGTCAGTGATTAAGATGTTATGTATAGGACATCAGCATGTCTTATTGACATCATTGAAAACTGTTGACAGCTTCTCGATCTTGTTTTTATTTTATTGTTTTTATCATTTGTGTTTCCCACACATTTGAAATTGAATATTGAATGTCGGAGCAAACGCTTGATATTATCTTTTAACCGTATTGTATCAACACATTTATGATAATTGCATAATATATGGTTAATTTAGAGAAATCAACAGTTTCTTTCCCTTCTAAAACTAAATGCCTCTATTGGTACAAGTATTACTCAATGCATACCAACAAGTGATAATGAAGACTCTGTCGTGGCACGTGCATCATATGACAAACAGCATGTACAGAAGATGTTACTTAATACCCAGTGCTGAATGTGCTCGCTAGAACCACGGGGCCAGTTTCATTCTTGTGGAGTGTATTTTTACACCCCTTTACCGAGTGTGCAGAAATATGGCTGTATGTCCTATTTATTTCGGTAAATTCCTTGTATTATTATCATTTTATTCAATCAGATCACGACAAAGATTCATTCGGCCAATCGCAGTATCATCTATTCAATTCGTCTGACCAATGAGGTTTCCAGTGTAATGTTATCCATTCAAGTCGTGAACTGTACTCAGTGCACATGTATTGCGGAGATTTATTTTGTTTAATTGAATTTCTTTCAATTTCGAGCACATAGATCTTTCAAGCAATGATTCTGAAACTGTATATAAATGAGTGTTTCTTCGAGAAAGCATCATTACGGACATCGAATTCAAGCGAGAAACTTTGGAGATGAAATTTTATTCCTTCGATAAAAAAGATCAGGTAAGTTGTTAATTTTCGGCTCTTAACATTTAGCGTTATGGTAGTTTGTGTATTACCACTAGCGTTATGTTATTTTGTGTATTACCTCAATACATTAACAGATTTTAGTGCATACTCACCGGACATCAGCAGATACAGAAATGGACATTGGGTTATTCTAGGTCCTACTTGTGATCGCTTTTGATATATCTACATGTATATCTTTGCTCAGATACGTAGGACTGTATGGAGAAATGACTAAAAGCTGATAAGTTCGATGATTGTTCTCTTTTATTTACCAAACGCTTACAATCATTTCTCCATAAGTGTGACACAATGAAGGCTATATATTCACCTCCACTGGACCTCAGGTAAAATATCGTAAAATATCGACAGTCCAAGTGAGACATCATAAGCGGCAGCTTTATAAAGATAGCAAAGCATGTATCTCATGTCGATTCAACGAGAAGATAGGCGATTACAATTTTAGTTAACATAGTTAACTACACCTTTATGTGCATAATAGGTATACATTTTTTCGTATGTAATGGCTAGATCAAATTTTGAACTTGTTGATTTCAATCGTTGCCTGTAGAAAAGGATTCGACACGGTTGTACCACCGACGCCTTTTACTCGATGCGATAAAAAAGTCTATTTATCTATATAACTATCTACTTAAAGTTTCTCAAATTGTGTTATGTATCACACAGTTATAGCAAAGTACGGTGAGCGAGATCATTCTCACTACTTTTCGTAATTTGTGCCTCTAATTCCGATCAACCCGGTGCTAGAAGCCCTATGAGCAACACTGTCGTTTTGAGGATTATATGAACATGAACATGATCATGAACAATCAAAGTATGACTGGGATACAATACTAATATGTGTCTTTAACCCTACCAGGTGGGAGGGGGGGGGGGACAAAATACCCCCGTACCAAACTTTCTGCGCTATCTCTGGAACGAGCAAAAATCGAGAGCTGAAACTCCGTGACTTTATAGTTTATCATTTGGACTCTGTTTACGAACAGGGAATCATCGATAAATTCAAAATTGCGGCCACGTGGGGTACCAGAAAAGTGATGTTTTTGTCATATTTCTTCAAAATTTCTGCTTTTCCAAGATGGAAAGTGGGCAAAAACTGTTTTATTCCACATCACATTAATATTTACTAAGTTACCATGCAATCTTTGCAGAGATATTGCACAAATAAAAAATTCAGAAAATCTGTCCGAAAAATGGACCAAAAATGTCGTTTTTGAAAATGAAGTCACTGTGACGCCATCAAAGCGGCCATCTTAAATTTTTACATTTTCTGATAGGGCTTGACTCAAGGGTATAGTGTGGTAAGATTCTTCCCCCTAGCTCAAGGGGTAAGAAAAATAATTAGAGGGGTGCCATTTCGCCTCCCCACCCCAGGCTTGGACAGGTCCCAGATAGGGTTAATTCCGATTAACCGAGTGCCGAAAGCCATATGAACAACTCTATCGTCATGATGTTTTCTGATGAACTGGAACAATCAAACTCGGAAAAAGCGAATGCATACAGTGAAGCGTATTTGACAATAGGACCGTCGTGATGTATTGCCGGTGTGAAGGAAATTATTTTAAATTATTCCATACGTTTATCTTTAAGAAAATATATCGAAGCTAAGTTATTAGATAGGAGCCGACATTTTTTCCGCGGGACAATTCCTTCCTGTTACACCATCATCATCGGGGACTTGAATCTTTCCGACTTACAAGAAACTAGTTTGATTCAATAATCTGTATATCAGATTATGGCTATGGTTGAAATTCCATGAGCGCTTGATAACTGAGGCATCTTCATGGAATGTGCAAGATTGGATTAACACCTAAATAACTTTTTATGCAACTGTACCCCATTAGTTTTGATATGTAGTACTTCTATCCTGCCTATTTTATTGGTCAAAGATCATGATGTTGCTTGTACATGTATAGACATGCACCAATTGATTACAATAGAACATAGCTCCATCATGTACAGCATTCACAGAAGTCATGAAGTGAATCATGCACGACGACAGATGATGGAAACATTGGTCATATTTAATTTAGGTCAACGGGAAACCCGATTCTGGTCGAGGGGTTTAGTAGGTTGAATTGGGCTCGAATCGAAATCGGTCTATGTAAATTCTTATTCTGTGATGGATCTGTCAAAATATTGTCTCTCGCAATAGTTTTTCACAGTTTATAATTTTCTGACGTCTGATTCACGCTGTTGGGCAAGCTCATCAGGGGGACATAATCAATTATTGGAAGTGTCGGAACACGTCATTCCGTCATGCCTGAATTAAATCTGGCCTATTGATCGGGTCAATTGGTGTTTTAAAAATATTCTAAGATCATTCAAATAAAGAATAACTGTGTTAGAGAGCAGACCCAGTGCTCGTGTTAAAACAGAAATGTTCAAACTGTAAACTGTATGTCTCAGTGACGCATTAACTTGCATTTTTGACAGGGTACAATGGAAAGCGGTGACGTCAAACAAGGGAAGAAAAGCCGGTCGGTCATTGTGGCCATCATTAGTAGTGTTGTGACAGCAGTGGTCGTGTTTGCTGTGATTACCTCTGTTTTCTTTGGAGGGAAACTCTGTGCCAGACAAGAAGACCCGGATACAGAGGTACTAATACTTAAATAATGTGTCACATTTCTCGGGTGAACAGTTTTCGGCGATGTATCTTTTTCAATATATTATCGCTGAGCGTTCCCTCGAACTGTGTGGAGGTGTCATGCGTTTTTTTGATAGAATATTGGAAACAAAATTGAATTCTGTGCAAAATGTTGTTGCTGTGATAAATGTGATCTCAGATATATCGCCGAAAATACATTTGCCCGAGTAATGTAACTCTCGCATTGGGAACATAACAATAGAGGTTATTGCCGTAATATTCAAACTAACATACATCTATATCATGTTTCGAGAGTGTATTTGCGATAGGTCGGGGGCGAAACGGTGATAAATTTCTCGAGCGTCAGCGAGGGAAATATGCCATGGTCCAGAATGGGATTTATCGCAAATACACGCTTGAATCATGGATTATCTGTCTAATTAAACTCTAATTTCCTGATAGATAATTTTCATTGTCAAAACTTATTCTAGGGTGAGAAGAATCTTGAACATTTTTTGATCGAACCCGCCATGTTTTTGTACAATCATGACGCTGAAGCTAGCCATCAGGTGGTATCGGAAGAACTTAGCAAATCAGTTCAGCAAATACCCTTCTCTGGGAGCAATGGAAGGCCAATTCCCCGCTGCTCTTGGCAGGCGCGTGACGTTGATGTGTTCAGGGAAATTTGCGTTAAATGCGCCGTATCTATTGGGGATAACGAATCTCCTGTGAAAAGGTTGAAACCTACCACGAAAGTTTATTTGGACGATATATTATAATAATATTATTGTTGGACAACTCGGATGAATACTGAATAGAGAAGTTGTTGATCACAAGTATGTTCTTCTGGCATCTGCCCACACAAATTATTTCTGTGTCAAAATCATTGCTATGTGATATGTCAAGAAATTTCAGCTCGGTAGAATTATGCTTTACTGCAAGTATACTGTTTGAGGAACATTATTTAGATGAGAATTTTTGTCCATGCTACAATAAAGAAAATTGATGCGGAAAATAGACAATAATAGTGCAATTGTAGCAGTCAAACGCCCCATCCTCCGTGTGCATTCCAGGGAAAACATATAGGATAGTCTAAACAAGTTATCTGCATGAAGTTTCGTTATCAGCTGCATGTTTCAATAATGTTTTTCGTCTTGCAGGTTTTTTATGTGGAGATATCTGATAATCCTGGAGATGCCAAAGTCCAAGTTCGGAAAGCGGAAAAGATCATCTTAACAGAGTCAAAAGGAACGATGGAACAAGCGCACCATACGGTGACACTGCAGGATTTTAAAAGGGTAAGCTTTCAGCTCGGTAGAATTATGCTTTACTGCATTTGCCCTAAATGCACATCATATTTAGATATCTATCTCTATAGAAATGAAGCGGGCATTCTCTCTCGTCGACTTTATGACAAAAGAGATGATTACAATTTCGACATCGTAAACTATCCCTTTCTGGACAGTAATATTCCAGTGGGACTTGCATAAGGCGTATACATATCTCGCTTAGTAGCATTTGCTAGATCCTGTGTTAAATGTGACGATTTTAATCAACGTCACAAAACATTGTTGCAGAAACTTATAAAACAGGGCTATTTCACCAAGCGCCTCCACTCAAAGTTTCTCAAATTTGGCGATACATATCGCATGCTGATAGCAAAATACGAACGTAGCGTGCAAGATCTATGGCGCTACGTTTCGTAACTTGTGTCTAATTCCGCTTAACCCGGGGCTAGGGGCCGTATGAACCCATGTACTTCAAGATCCTCATGGTACTCATATGAACAGTCACAATCAAAGCGTGACTGAGATACATCATTCTTTAGATGACGGCTTTACAACGAATATTATGGATTAAGAATACTGATCAGCGATACGGATTTGATATTTTTGGAACATCATGATGTCTTGCTGGCATCATTGAAAACTGTTGACCGCTTCTCCCTTGCAGGAAACAAGCCTATGTTTATGTATACTATGATTGTCTTTTTGAATTTGGTGCTAACACTGTTATATGGAATATGGAATAGGTCTTTGGATTATGGACGCGGATATTCTCTAATGGACGATAGCTGAATTATGAATGACGGACTAGACGCTTGTAATTTGTTCTATTTAAATATGAAATATGATCTGTACCAGTATAAGACGGTCAATCACATATCATTCGGACGGTTTCACCGGCTTTCTGGTTACGGCTCTGATAAACGAGAGCATGTGGTGTACTTTTCATCCCCCATATATGGTAGCCATTAGGCTTAGTTCTGTAAATCAAATACATTAAATTATGATACGCGAAGAAGGGCGATGCCGTGTCTTTGGAAATGGAATATTGTGTATCTAGCTGCGAAAGACAGCAAGCGGTTCGTCTTTCACCGATAACGTGTATCACTTAAGGATTGACTTTCACATTTTGCTGTTTCATCGGGATATAAACTGCCAAATGAAGTGGCTCAAACGGTGT
Organism: Hanleya hanleyi; assembly: GCA_036873755.1. Lineage (NCBI taxonomy): Eukaryota > Metazoa > Mollusca > Polyplacophora > Lepidopleurida > Hanleyidae > Hanleya > Hanleya hanleyi. The sequence goes on along the minus strand of JAVTVY010045227.1, from coordinate 76,560 downwards.
AAAGTGTGTGTTCTCCAAGTGCACAGTTTACACGAAGTTTGAACCACCTAAATTTGACAGTTAATACCCCCTTGTCACTGAAAATACTCGAGCTGAAAAAGGATTCCACAAAATTGGATCTATTTACTTTTCCCATATTTGTATCACTCCGCTGTACTCTCGACGTGAAAATTCAATATATTTTATTTAATTCACATATTTTTTATTCTATTTGGTAATGGAATTATTCCGTAGCTAATATCCCTTGCAGGTCAATAGGACCTCGTGAAAACAGTAATAAGCTGCAACGGTATCGAGCTGCAGATTGCTTCGGTTACCAAAGGAGGTTACGATTGTATGACAGTGATTTCTTGGTGCCCCATCCCCACTGTTCACACTATGATTCAAGTGAAAGACTGTTATGAATAAAATATACTTTATAGATAAATTTCGATGTAATTTTTCCGTCAGTTTGTTTCAGTGATTATCTGGATCATATTTCGCGATGACACGAGAACGAGAAAGCGATTACTGGTTGAATTATTGATATAGGCGGAACAAATTGAACAGTTGGAAATTGCACCACGTGTGAAGTCGTGCATGCATACGCATCAATATAACGCATACATTTTTTGAATAAATGCGTATTACGAGGAGAGAAGAATGTACCAAAAACCATTACCTGTAGAGAGATTACTACTCTGAATAATTGAATAGAACTGTACATATCCGCCATGATTTTAATAAATTCCGATATTACATGTACATGAGTTTCATGAATTGAATGTTTTCCTGTTCAACCTGGTTTCCTGCCGTCTGCTATAAAAGCTATATGCAGACCTAATCGAGCTGAAAACTGTCCAGTTTTACATCACGTGACGCTAATTTGACCAATCAAAGAAGCGAAACGGTCAGCGAATTTAGAGTAGAATTATTGGTACCTATTTCTGATGTTCAAATCCACACGAACTGTGTAATTTTCTAAGATATTCATGTTTAAAGAGTATTTTGTCATTATTATTGAACAGGGTCTCCAAGCTATAAAGGACTTGGACAGGAGCAAGTGTTTCATCTTTCCGTTACATGGCCAGTTCGAGAAAGTCGAGAAAATCGCTGAAGGAAACACGGTGAGTAAACAAAACCAAATAGATCAATCCGTCTGCATATATAGAGAGATTTTGTTTTAATTTACCATAAAATAGCATATATAATGCCACCGAACAGAACAACTAGAGACAAAGAGAGATTATGTTCACACTGAAAGTATGTACGTATATTAACCATAAGGAACCTTATCGATAATGGAGTAAAGGACGCACTATTCCTTCAACATAAGGAGCAAAGATCGGGTGATATACCAACTTATCCCAGAAAGAGCTCAGATATCGCAATATGATAGACTTGTAAAATATTTATACCCGATATGAAATAATCAGGTAAACATGTGGACGACTCCTCCCCCCCCCCCGATTCACCCACAGATGGAATTATCCAAAAACAATTTTTCAGCGACTCATTTTTTGACCAAAAAGTGTTCAACGAAGATGCGTTCTTAGCAGTTTCTGTAATATTTGTGGCTGGAAACGTTCCATGTATTTCGCACAATATCATCTCTTATAATTCACAGAATCCCAGTTCACCACAAGAAGTCAGGTTCGTGAACAAAACCGGAGTTCGTGACCCTATACCCATGGAAATGGTACCTCTCGCTGTGGGCGAGAACATAGCGGCCTTTTGTGAAGATTTCGATTCCCACTGGTTGGTAGATTCAGATAATGCAGGTAAATATAACCGATATAATATACTTGTCCGTGCCTACCATAAGTGGTTACGCGTTGAGGGTTTGGAAATCATTCTGAATTGCATTCCCCAGTTTAGGGAGAACTATTTTACCTCTCTAAAATGGAGGTAAAATGGGTCGGTTTTGCCCAATACAATCAAGAATATCGAACTAAGAGACTTCCGCCATGGACATATATATCCGCATCGGATGCTTGAATAAATAATGCGGGGTCATATCTCTCGACAAATATATATAGGTTTATTGTTTTGGAGGGAAATTGAAGCTGCACGACGTCGGGCATTACAGGTTAGTTTTCCTGGGTATTCTTGCGTTTACCAGTTTTACCCCATGTTGTGGCGTTTACTCCATCAGACGTCCACGATGCTCGTCCATTAACATCAGATGAGTTGTTTGAGCTGACCGGTCATCACAGTTCCCGAGCTAGCGTATCTAATTCCGATTAAGCCGGTGCTAGGGTCAGTGTGGATACTTCATTGTTGTCACATGAACAACTGCAATAAAACCGAATGTTAGGTGTCGACGAATGCTCTCCTGTAGACTCATATGGTTGCTCTTTATTCGCCAGACGTCAATTTTTCCCCACCTCTTGCATATGGCTCCAATAAGTGAGGACACTCGTGCCGTTGATTAGTCACACTATGGAATTTTGTCAGATGATCTACGCGAAGGGAAACCAAAGCCCGCCCTGCATGATACTGGTCGAAATGCTGAAGTGTGAACACAACCGATCAGTTGTCATCCTCTAGAGCTGGTCTCAGCTCGTCAACAGCGAAGGGTTCTCGCACTGAGCATGTCGATTGGGCTTTGGCTCCCCCCGTACTGGAAAGTGAAGCTCATTTACCTATACTCCGTCAACTGATTGCATAATTTTATCATTATTTTTATATTCCTCAGTTGGTGGATTGAATCACAAGAATGGACGGATCGCAAAGCGAGACACTGAACCCAAGGTAGTGATCACAAAAGAAGGGGACAAAACTACCATAACAATAACTTTCGAGTGCTCCTGTAAGTCGTGCAACTGTAATTGATAAGTCACGGTATACTGATGTCATGATCAGTCCACAGTGAACTCGCATGCACATTTGTACAGATTGAACTGGCAGACACTTGTCAAATATATCGGAGCTTTAAATAGGTATATATCCTGTGGAAATGTGGGGGCAATATGCTCACACCAAAAAATGGCATGTTACTGTTCAAAATATTTACGAAGTGTAGCAATATGTGTACTTCCTAATACGCGAAAGATACAAGTAGGAGAAATGAGTACTACTCATGATCATCCGGACAACGTTTGATCTCCGATGTGTTACTTGGGTGTCATCCCACACCTTCTATTATAAAGTGTCGGTAGGAAGTAGTGGTTTAAGGGGTAACGCTACCAACAGATTTCTATTGCAGTCAACGGCTTTTAAATTCCCCATTACCAGCACATAATTCAGATCGAAGAGCAACTACTTCCTTTTTTCAATTTTCACTTTGCGGAGAAAACAATGATTGCAAGTGAGAAACATTGGCAGATCTGTTTGATCGTAGATTCTTCTCACGGGTCAAGGAAGGCCCCATTTTGGAGACCAAAAAACTGCAAGCAATACAGTTTGTTGTGTGTTTTCGTTAAACAAATCATGAAACGTAAATGCTCCCAGTACAAGTCAATCTGCCAAAGGACAAAGCGACAATGAATGTAGGCCCAAAGTTTCGCAGTTCTATTGATTTAAGTCAATAGCAGTACAGTTAACTGAAAAATCATGTACAACTTAGAGGGAAACTCAATTCTAGTCGGTGAATGAGTCCTACATGAACACTGGGATTTCCTGGATTTCAACTTCTTCTTTATTAAACACGACGTTTCGCTAAGTCTGCCATTAGCATTCTCAAATGTATAAATGTACAATCGAACATGAGGTATATATATATATATATATATGTACAGGGTATGATGAAGCCAATGAGGGTGGGCATACATGAAAGGGTTATGGGGAACAGAGCTAAACAAACAATAGCTGTGGTGGGTGGTTACAATGTGAGGGCTGGCTTAAATAATGTGATGTTGAATGGTGGTACATGCGACATGCTGGTATGAAGAGTAGACAAAACAGTAGTAATGTAATAAAGTAAAGTAAAGAACAGATCAAAGAGCATCTGCATGGCTTCCGCGTCTAAAGATAGAGTTCACTGGGCACATATGTATGGATACTATGGAAGTCAGTTAAGATGTATATATGGTCTATTGTGGTGTGATCACATCTTTCCATGCATTCGAGATTATCAGCCCTTGGTCTCTGTTCATCTTGGGCTTGTGCCTTGTTATTTCGATGGACTCCCTGATGAGGCGTGGTTTCTTCTCTCCGAGATTTGAGGCGAGGATCTTCGTTTGATCCCATGGGATGGTGTGGCCTGGATTGTTCACGATATGTTCGGCTATCGCAGATCTTTGTTCGTCGGAGTTTCTGACTGCAGATTCGTGTTCTTTCATGCGGATGGACAATGGCCTAGACGTTTCATCGACGTAAGAATCACCACAATCACACTGCAGTTTATAAATAACGAGTCCTACCTGTATTATGTGGTGGATTTGCCCTTGAATACCCTCATATTTTGGTTCTAGATATTGAAGTTAATTGTTATATGTATGCAATCCTGATAAAATAATGTTAGCTTAAATGAATCTAATTATCTTAATAAAAATATTATATAAGAAATCACATCATGTATCTACAGTACAATAAATGTAAGCACCTGAATTTAAATTCTCTATTTTTTGTAAATTTGCAGAAATGTTTATCTTTCTTGTTCAAAAAAAGTCGTAAGTGAAATGTGGAGACGCACAAGAAACTATTTATCAGGAAATAAAAACAATGTAACGGAATATTTAAGAAAATGTAAGAAGATCTTTCTTCTGTGGCTCACACTATTACTTATAAAAGACTTTTCTTAACTAAGACAAACGAACATTTCTGCAAATTTGCCCAAAAAAACTCACAAGCGGAGTTTAAAATTGCCGATGTGTTTTCAAACCTATTCCATATGATGTGAATTGACTTATTTCTCAGCTGCTTGGATTTTATTTTGCTTTCATGAGTACAAAACAGTGATTTCTCATCAAAGGCTTTTTTAGAAAATGAACTCATTCTAGAAAACTTGTTTTAAATGTGAAGATAATTGGAAAAGCATGGGTGGTTACAAATTTTTAAGCAATATATCTATTATTTCAATGAAAGCATGCCATCCATATAATTATATAGCTGTCTGACCATTCGCCAGAGCAGAAAAGTGTAGACTCTATTTAGAGAAATACATATGAGATGTTATTTTTGTGCTCTGTGTATCAAGGAATGTGTTCTCCCATTATGAGTCGAGGCATCCATCATACTTGTACCAGTAGTGTGAGAATGAGATTCCTGGGCCATTGGTGGTGCAGGTGGAACGGCGGTACAGGAGCGAGATTCGGATCCTGCTCTGATATTATGTCCATCATATCATCTACACTGCACCTGCATTTTTGTTTTCGCGCTACTTATACTATGTATACGCTACACATTCGAACTATAATCTGCCCCAAATTCATACTTGTTTGTTAGCTGTACCTATTGTTCATAAACGTTGAAGAATAAGCATGAATATAATAAAAACAATGTCTTGTTTTTCTTCGATACCGTCTTTGTGTTCTTTCCCTTTACGTTTATTTGCTTTTGAATTCTTTCTAAATTCTTTTCTAGTTCTAGCAGTATTTTGTTTATTCGACCTCAAGGTTTACAAAACCAAGGGATTCATTTACAGTTTACAGAGACGATAGCAAATATGTACAGATAACAGTGAATAGAATAAAATCATAATATTTAAGGATGTCCGCTGCTGCTAAATCAAAGTAATTAACATTTTGAATAATGTGTGTTTTTGCATTCATAATTGTGTAATATAAGGAAAAACAAAGAAAAAATATAGGTTGGTGTGCATTTCTCAACTGTAGGCATCATGAAGTGGACTCACACATGCTCCATTTGATAACCCAGAAAACATAGGGAATGGCCCTAGTTTTGAAGCATATTCATGAAAAATTCATATTAATTAGTATTTGACTTTTTTCTTATATTCTAACTGTTTGCAGATAATCACAATGTCTATAAAAAATTATCAAATTGGATGGATGTTGGTGTGCAAAATTCTCAGATGGAAGGCTTTTAAAGGAAATCCCTATCTCTTTACCTAGGGAAGGGAGATAACTTAATTGGAAAAACAGGCAAAATGGTCACCAAAGCCAAAAATCACCAGCGGACATCCTTAACCCTACCTGGCCTGGGGGGCCATTATGGCTCCCCCTACCAAACTTTCTGCGCTATATCCGGAACGACAAAAAATGGAGAGCTGAAGATCCGTGACTTAATAGTTTATCTCATTGGGGTCATTTTGAGCCTATTTGCATGACCCCTCGAGCAGAGGATCATGGGTAAATCCAAGATGGCGGCCACATGAGGTAGCAGAAAAGTGATGTTTTTGTCATATTTCTTCAAAATTTCTGCTTTTACGCGATGAAAAGTGGGCAAAAACTATTTTATTTCACATCACATTAATATTTACTAATTTATCATTCAGTTTTTGCGAAGAAATTGCAAAAATAAAAAATTCGGAAAATCTGACCGAAAAATCGACCAAAAAATGCCGTTTTTGAAAATGACGTCACTGTGCCGTCATCAAAGTGGCCATCTTGGATTTTTTTACATTTTCTGGTAGAGCTTGACCCAAGGGTATAGTATGATAAGTTTCAGCCCCCTAGCTTAAGGCGTAAGAAAAATAATTAGGGGGGGGCCAAAATGGCCCCCCCCACAGGCCTGGACAGGTCCCAAAAAGCCCAGGCCAGATAGGGTTAACACAATGAAAAATAATTAAGATCACTATATTTAACATATAATTATAATGAATAAAATTTAGGCAATGGATATAATATTTTAAGTACAAGTGTATATTTCGGATCAAAAACATTTGGTTCACATTGGATTTGCACATAAAGGCATATTAAAATGATTCTGCATATATTAGAAAATCGTACTTCTACGCATAGATGTAAAAAAGGGTAAAGTGCTAAAAATATCTGATTGCTTCTATGAGGAATTGTCAGAACACTGTGAGCGTAAAAGAAAATGATTGCTCATAAGTAAAATACGTGATGCCGAGGATACAATGTCTTCTTCTGTCTTCTGTGTGAACTTAAAGACACATGTACTTATTTGATTCGTAAGAAAATTGGAGTTTAAACAACTGTGTACACATCGATGTAAAGTATAAGATCAATGTATTTCCGTCGATTGTAAAAAGTTTACATAATGACAAATCATTGTCCTCGTAGTATGGAATAAACACTTTAAAACAGAAAAACTTCCTCTGTACTGTTTCAATGCGATTACCTAATCATTTCTGATATGGGGGCCAAACGTCGCACGCGTACTCTAACTGGCTTCTAACTAGATATATATATATATAGAAAATGATTTAATTCCAGATTTACAGGAGAGAGATTTACATTTTTTTTCGTATAAAAACATTTGTTCGGAGTTACTGACAATCATTCCTATGTGGGATTTGAAAGATATATTTTCCGATAAATTTAAGCCCAGGTTTTTTTTACCTCTTTCACACATCTCAAGCACTCACCATACATTCTATATTCTCTTCTGATGTGAAATTTATAAATAAGCATATTGCGACATTGAGTGTGAATTCACAAGTTTTGCACCATTCATATACACAATCGATATCGAACTGCAGTAAAACACAGTCTTCACGGTACAAAGTCATGTTGCTCGTCACGTATATATTTTTTTTCAAATGAACGCTGACCACAGATTCAAATTGTCGACCTATAATGAGATTGAGTGAGATAGGTCTGTAGTTCGTGACATTATGTTAGTCTCCAGATTTAAAAATTGGAATGGTAGTTTATTATCTTGCGAAATGTTCCCGCCCTGAGCTACATGTAAAACAAATTATACATGGGCACACACATCTATTCCGCGTATGATTGGAGAACAGCTCCGGTAATTTCATCATGCCCAGAAGATTTCCTAGGGTCCAAGTTTTAAGAGATTTGAGAACAGGAGATATTGATTCTAGGAAAAAATATGTCAACATATTCGGTCACAACTTCCCTACTAAATATGGACGATAAATATCGATTAAACATATTAGTTATGTCCTCAGTGTTTGTGGTTTCTCTTACGTCCTCTGTCATTTGCAATTGAGCCTTCGTTTTGTTTCCCGCGCACAAATCCCCCAAAACGCTTAGGGTTGTCTTGAACGGACTCCGCAATTGTCGATATGGAATTTCTGTATTTTACCTCCTGAGTTGCTTTAATTTCTTTTCTGAGGTCCGAGAACAACTTGCATTCATTTGACTCGCTAGGATTCGACTTTTTACTCACTTCTGTATACGTCGTTTAAAAGTTCTTAAATCCCAGTGTTTCATATCGTCTGATGGATTGTTGCAAAATTTGGCATTACAGACTGCAAAGGATTGTTTGTTCATACTTCTTTAGTTCACGTCTTCGAAAGTAGTCCCACATGAACCACCGATAGATGTGATGAACGGATTTATACATTTCCGAAAGAATTGTTCAGTTTCTTGATAGTTCGAGAGTCAGCAGATTAGATTTTGATGATCAACGTAACGTAGTCAGCTGCAAAGTTATTAAAGCAAATTTCAGCGCTCTGAACTGAATACTGTCCAGTTTTGCCGTGTTCGCGGCATGACTGGAATGACACAACGGAGTACATTTGTTAAAATGTGAAAGAACATCCTGGAGCTAAAATGAAGGTCGTGCAGGAGACTTAGACGTACGTTCAGAAAAGCACCAGCTTTCCTACACAACTGCTTCACAAATCAAATCAAATCAGATATTTTATTGAACATTTGTTTCAAACAGGGACTAAATGCATGAACATAAGAAAACAGTGACGATACAAAGAACTACAAGGTGTAACACATTAAAACTATATTGTGGTGATGTATACAAAACATCACTGTCAAACCTTATTATCTATATTCGGCTAAACACTCTTATGTATACTTAGCCAAGGAATTTTGGTCGGTTGCGTCAGTTGACGACAACAGATCAATGAAAAACGTGCCGTTAATTTGAGATAATGTGTCATGATTCTTGGTCTCATTAAGCATAATGAGTGTGTCTCATTTGGTGTCTTGTCGATCAGTCTCTCTTTGATGACAGTCATTATTCAACACGTGATGAACAAGTGACTGTGTGGTATCAGGCATGGTTTAGCTCACCCCGACCATCTGACGTCGGACATAACCTCAACCATTGATTGGAAAATTTATCCATTAATATTTCTCACTCATGTCGACATTTCTGCAAATATGTTGTTAATATTATCGATATAGTATAAAATGGAATGAATGATACCTGTACGATAGCATGAAGTCGATAATCTATCGATCTATATTCCGCGATAAAGCTACTTCGAATTCACAGCCCTAACGTTTAGCTTATCGGTCAGATAATATGTGCCTCCATTATAATTGATCCTCCTACTCAGCCACATAATATTATAAATGTAATATAAATTTCCCACAGAGCAACCGTCTGCGTTATTCGGTCATGGTTAATTCCATATTCCCTATTTTCTTCAGTTTAAAGGCATACTCTGAAATCATACTCTGAAGGCATAATCTGAAGGCATTCTCTGATTTCAGAGTTTAAAGTCATACCCTGAAATCGCCAGAACGAGTTTGGCAACTCCATTAACGTGAGTCTAGGTTTTTCTATACATGTATATGCAAATTAAATTTTTCGGAAAACAAAAATATGGTGGGTTTGTAGAAGATTTACTATAAAAGAAGATAAACAGTTCTCACTATTAAAACTGGGAAAAATACCCAGAACAATGTAATTTTGTCTTATTTGAGGTATCAATGTTCAAGTTGTTTTCTCTGGAATATCTTTCAGCAGTTGTTTGAATTAGCATGCCGATATCCGAACACGGCATTATTGCTTTGACCAATGTCGGTTTCGCCTGAGAAATAAATGTATAGACTGACTACGAAATTCAAATCAGTCAAAACTCAAACCTCGCATCACATTGGCGAAAACACGTAGCTGCATGTCAGCGTCGATTGATTTGCTCGATTTACAGAAAACTATTTTTATCCAGAACTCCCGTGGCTTACGAGAATCATGTAATATATGTGATTGAAAAGCTTTTCCAGGAAACGGCATCGTGATGTCTTTACTTGTTTCAATAGAAACTGCGGCCAGTTACTCTCGTGTAAGTAATTGCCTTGTCCGTATGTATTTCTGTTTATTGTTGCTTGGAATTTGTTGTCAAAAACGCCATATATGGAGGTGAAACTTTCACTGATGACAATTGGCTACTGAACGTCGGCCCACAGCTCTTGTATACTATGATTTATTCTTTTAGTTTGATGCTAATATTATTATACGAATTAGGTCTTTGGATTATGGACGCGGAAATTCTTTAATGGACGACTGCTGAATATTTATTGACGGGCTTGTATGCTTGTACTTGAGATGCTTGTATTTTCCCTTTTCCCAGGTATATACGCAGATATCTCCGCTATGCGATGTTTACTATGTGTTGCCAATCATTTAACGAGAGAGAGGGAATTAAATTGAGGCCGCGATAAACAACAATCAATTAACGATTAAATACAAACACTTTATCTGACCTTAATATGCACGATGAACACTGGTCACGCAAAACATGTCGTGCAGGCCACCACCATAAACACGCCCCGTGTGCAATGACGAATAACGACGGTTTGCTCCTCTCATTATTGTCCTCTATTTGAAACGGCAATACTGAATACCACTTGATTTCTATGTCTGCCAGCTTGGCAGGGCCAGGCGTTCGACCTACGGCTGGTGAGAGCGTTAAACACTTTCTATAACTAACCATATAATGGAGATGGAACAGTTTTTTACTCTACTCAAAGAACAGGAGGAATTTGAGAAGACAGCTCAGGGTAACGAGACATATAACAAGACTTTATTTGAGACGGATTTCTGGGAGTTGTATCCAGAACTTGCCATCCCTTATCTCATCATCGCCATTATAGCTACATTGGCAGGAACCGTTGGAAATATTCTGGTAAGTTCCTACTATGAATGGGAATGTCTGACTATGTACTTAGCATGGACGTCCAAAAATATTCATTTCCATTTATGATGTCCTTCATCTGTTGATGAATTTATAGGATGGTTATATCTCATTCATATTAGTATAACCTTGCTTGGTGGTGAATTACCGTTTAATACCGAGTCTCGCATAACCTTTTGGGCAAGAAAAAGATTGATTTCGATAAACATTTTGTCCTATTTGCCATTGATGAAAATCAAGTCTTCCAAGTTGTTTTGCGTGTATCATTCCGAACTGATCATCTGCCTCTGTGATAAATTCCAGCAAGGAGCTTGCACAACAATATTGGCAAATATTTTGGAAACTTTATAAATTTGATATAGCTATGTGCAATGGATTTGCATTATTTGGGTTACTTGTCTGAGAAACCCCGCTATCTTAGACTCAGGGTATGTATTAATATGAAGCCGAGTCTTAGTAAGCGTGATGTTATCACTGAAGGGACAGCTGCTAATCCCGTTCACCTGTGGGACCTGGCCACAATAAGGGAAAATCGAATACTATTCGATCTCACTGGTGCTGAATGGGTGATCTGTCATAGAGTCTAAAACATCCGTTAAACTGGTTCAAGATGAGTTTAAGGTTTCCCAGCGCCTCAGTAATCCATATTATCAGCACATGGCCTGACTCCTGTAGAACAGAATGCAGTAAAACCTGTGAATATAAACACCTGGATGAACCGACCAACCTCTGAATACCGACACTAACCATGGCCCCAAAGTATTTTGAACCTTGATCAACCAGAAACCTGTCAAAACCGACACTATAGTCTGTTCCCAGGCATGGTTGATATACACAGGTTCCAATTACAAGCGTCTAGTCCGTCATTCATAATCCAGCCGTCGTCCATTAGAGAATATCCGCGTCCATAATCCAAAGACCTATTCCATATTCCATATAACAGTATTAGCACCAAATTCAAAAAGACAATCATAGTATACATAAACATAAGCTTGCTTCCTGCAAGAGAGAAGCAGCCAACAGTTTTCAATGATGCCAGCAAGACATCATGATGTTCCAAAAATATCAAATCCGTATCGCTGATCAGTATTCTTAATCCATAATATTCGTTGTAAAGTCGTCATCAAAAGAATGATGTATCTCAGTCACGCTTTGATTGTGACTGTTCATATGAGTACCATGAGGTTCTTGAAGTACATGGGTTCATACGACCCCTAGCCCCGGGTTAAGCGAAAATAGACACAAGTTACGAAACGTAGCGCCATAGATCTTGTACGCTACGTTCGTATTTTACTATCAGCATGCGATATGTATCGCCAAATTTGAGAAACTTTGAGTGGAGGCGCTTGATGGAAGAGCCCTGTTTTATAAGTTTCTGCAACAATGTTTTGTGACGTTGATTAAAATCGTCACATTTAACACAGGATCTAGCAAATGCTACTAAGCGAGATATATATACGCCATATACAGGTTCCACTGGAATATTACTGTCCAGAAAGGGATAGTTTACGATGTCGAAATTGTAATCATCTCTTTTGTCATAAAGTCGACGAGAGAGAATGCCCGCTTCATTTTTATAGAGATAGAGATCTAAATATGATGTGCCTGTAGGGCTATTGTAGTTTCCTTCAAATCCAGTGAAGGTGGATATATATCCTTCACTGCGTCATTTATATAGCGATTATCCACAGCGAGAAGATCGTCTATATAGCGTTTGGTGAATGAGAAGGAACGGGCTTTGAATTGATCGGTTTTTGAAAGCGCCTGCATATAGTCATATTCATAAGAGAACAGATATGGGTCAGCCAACAGGGGTGCACAATTAGTACCCATTGGAATACCTATATGCTGCTGATATATTGTGTTGCCAAATTTCACGTAGATATTTTTAATGAGAAATTCAAGAAACTCTATCAACAAAGAAACATCCCATGAATGATATTTCTTGCATGTAGTCGAGCTAAAGAATGCTTTATGGCTTCCGACATTAATATATCTACGATCAGTTTTCTTGAACACATATACTATTAATGACCGTAGACGTTCAATAAGGTCCTGATGAAGGATTGTGGTATAGAGAGTCGAGAAATCCCATGTGGATACATGTCTATACTGTATGTGACCGTTAGCATCAAATTCTTCCGTAATTACAAGCGTCTAGTCCGTCATTCATAATCCAGCCGTCGTCCATTAGAGAATATCCGCGTCCATAATCCAAAGACCTATTCCATATTCCATATAACAGTATTAGCAGTATTAGCACCAAATTCAAAAAGACAATCATAGTATACATAAACATAGGCTTGTTTCCTGCAAGAGAGAAGCGGTCAACAGTTTTCAATGATGCCGGCAAGACATCATGATGTTCCAAAATATCAAATCCGTATCGCTGATCAGTATTCTTAATCCATAATATTCGTTGCAAAGTCGTCATCTAAAGAATGATGTATCTCAGTCACGCTTTGATTGTGACTGTTCATATGAGTACCATGAGGTTCTTGAAGTACATGGGTTCATACGGCCCCTAGCCCCGGGTTAAGCGGAATTAGACACAAGTTACGAAGGGTAACGCCATAGATCGTGCACGCTACGTTCGTATTTTGCTATCAGCATGCGATATGTATCGCCAAATTTGAGAAACTTTGAGTGGAGGCGCTTGGTGGAATAGCCCTGTTTTTTAAATTTCTGCACCAGTGTTTTGTGACGTTGATTAAAATCGTCACATTTAACACAGGATCTAGCAAATGCTACTAAGCGAGATATGTATACGCCATATGCAGGTCCCACTGGAATATTACTGTCCAGAAAGGGATAGTTTACGATGTCGAAATTGTAATCATCTCTTTTGTCATAAAGTCGACGAGAGAGAATGCCCGCTTCATTTTTATAGAGATAGAGATCTAAATATGATGTGCCTGTAGGGCTATCTGTAGTTTCCTTCAAATCCAGTGAAGGTGGATATATATCCTTCACTGCGTCATTTATATAGCGATTATCCACAGCGAGAAGATCGTCTATATAGCGTTTGGTGAATGAGAAGGAACGGGCATTTGAATGGATCGGTTTTGGAAAGCGCCTGCATATAGTCCTATTCATAAGAGAACAGATACAGGTCAGCCAACAGGGGTGCACAATTAGTACCCATTGGAATACCTATATGCTGCTGATATATTGTGCTGCCAAATTTCACATAGATATTTTTAATGAGAAATTCAAGCAACTCTATAAACAAAGAAACATCCCATGAATGATATCTCTTGTATGTAGTCGAGCTAAAGAATGCTTTATGGCTTCCGACATTAACATATCTACGATCAGTTTTCTTGAACACAGATACTATTAATGAATTTAGACGGTCAATAAGGTCCTGATGAGGGATTGTAGTATAGAGAGTCGAGAAATCCCATGTGGATACATGTCTGTACGGTATGTGACCTAGCATCAAGTTCTTCCGTAAGACATTTTGAGTTTTTCAATATCCACATACATTCAACGCCAGAGTTCTTCGAAATAGTGGCGCAATACCTTTCCCAAAATGCTTTTACCTCCTGAAGGGCCCTCGTCAATAGGGTTGAAAGAAGCTTGGTAGTGCAGCTTCTAGAACCAGCTATGAATCTAGCTTTGTATGGTGATTTATGCATTTTGGGAGTCCAGTATAGTTTTGGTATGTCGTTATGATTGGTTGGAAGACAAATACCTCTTTCCCTGAGAAACTGTTTGTGATTGTAAAATTAATCTTCCAGAGTAAATGCAGTTTGGGAGTAAGTAGACGTATTTGATGAAGATATGTCTATACTCAATTCTTTAACCAGCACCTGGTAATAGTAATATTTACATATGAATATTATATTATTCGGAGCTTTGTCTGCTGGGACTATGACGAATTTACTCTGGAGATTTGCTAGAACTTCTTGCGAATTGAGGTTTCTCAGTACTTGTTTTGCTTAGGGAAGAGTACTTCTGTCAATATGGCGGATTGTTTCAACGACCTTGCTCTTGGTGAGGTCCAGCCAATCAGCGAGTGCTGTAGGTTCGACTTTTTCTCGCTTAGACCAATCCATAACGTACTGTTCCAATGCAGACAGCACTATCTTCTGGTCGGCCTTCAGATTTATTCTTCTTGGCTCTATATTTAGGTCCTTTCATCAGGAGTAATTTCAGATCCTTATCACTCACCATATCAAGAGCACCAGTCACAATATGTTTGCATGGTGTATAGATAAAGTTTGATGATTCACAATCACAACTATAGCCTCCTGACGTGTATCGGTTCCAGTGAAACTCCTTGACAGCATTGGAGTAATTGAATATTTTGATGGCTATAGATTTAGTGTACTTATATGAAATGCACGGAGGTTCTGTGAACTTAAAATAGTTTGGTACAGCATTTCCTACCAAGAAGGCCACACCATCAATGGGAATTGCCTCAACAATCCCTACTGTTACTGGACCAGTGTCCATACTCGCTCTTCATTTTAGTGAAGAGCTCTGCCAGTGTCTTTACTTGCTCTTCATATTAACTTGGTAAAAGGGAATAGGAATATAATTTCCCATCAACGCCCTGAATAGTCGCACTAGTGTTCACAAAAATGATCCCTTGTCAGTGTCCTCGCATCACAGACTGATGCCCCAGTATCTCTCAAGATAACTACAGGTTTGCTTTACTACAGGTTTGCTTTATCGTCTGGGTTAATTGGCTACACTTCTCCCTTAGACAAGAAAATCTGTAACCCTGGGAAATCCGATTTACTAACATGCTTTTTCAGTTACTTTGGATATATGCTTGATCAACATTTCAGTTTTCCACCAATGAGAGATAACTCTGTTTTTTAAGGAATGCAACAGGTTTATTTCCAACAATCTGCCTTCACATCCCCTATCTTCGAACAATAATGACAAGTAGGTGCATTCAATGTGATTGAAAATTCTTTGCCAGGCTCCACGGTCCTTTTTTTTTGCAACCCGGAACCTGCCCTGACACCTTGACCTTTCCCATCCCTTGAGCTAGAGCTAGCTTTTTGGCCGAACTTATTTACAAATTTTCGACCTCACGTGTTTTTTTGTTCATCAAGGTGAGGGAATCCTGTTCTTGAATTCTTTCATAAGAACTTCCCTCAACTGGTGGTATTCCTTCTCTGCCTGTAATGACCTGTACCATCTTTCTCCATTGCAACCTCCACCAATGTCTTCCCTGAGTGCCTCTTTAACTTCCTAAATTTTTGGCTGTAGGTTTCATGGACCAGCTCAATAAGTTGTCAAAATTGACAGCTTTCACCAATTATTCGACTGTTTTATAGACATGATGCGTGAGCGTCAGTCGCCTTACTTACAAATACACATTGTAGCCACATGGTCCAGACATTTTCTGGTCCCGTCAAAATGTTGGCAAATTTCTCAACAGGCATACAATATTTCTCCTAGTCTTCATTGGACTTCGAAAACAGTGTAAAATTCCTGCCCAGGTTAAATTCTGGGCTCTACCTTTGATCAGATCCTCCCGTTGACCGAACTCCTAATTCAAGCATGCGCACTTCATGCTCCTTTTGTCTAACATTCTCCACTCTCTCTCACTCGTTCCTTTTCCACTCTTCTTCCTCTTTTTCGCTCTTCTTACTCTTTTCTCTCTTTATCTTTTCCTAGTTTTCCAACTTCAACTATTGTGATTTGAGCTGTTCTTTTTTCAACTACTCCTTCATTGTCTAACCTTAACCTTTCCTTTCTTTCCTCTGCCTCCACTCTTGAGCTCTTTCTGCCGCTAACTCCTTTACCCTCAGCGCTGGGTCAATTTCGTAACTCGAATAAAGGAACAAAACTGGGTCCCAATAATGTCGACTTTAGTTTACAGTGAAATTACAAAAGTCTCCAAAACGGAACTTTTTACCAGTAATTTTGTGATCTGATAATTAGTAATTCCACTAACACGCTTTTGCGTGAAAACACTTGTCGACAGTCCAAAAGTTCCTCAACCAGTTTCACGATCTCGCTCAATCAGATGGCTGCAAGACAACCTCTGAATATTACGGAATGTCCATACAATTCAAATCAAAGGCCGGATATCATAGTTATATCTCTGTGTAGTCACAAGCTGAAAAATTCTCTCCTCTGCTACCAACTCTCCTTATAGAACTCTCCAGAAAATGATACCATGCAGAGAACAATAACGAACATTCTTCATCCCACCTTCCAGGCACAATCGAAGCCTGGTGAACAAACTTCCTGGTGGAATATTTGCTCCGTCTTTAGTATTTATTGGTGTTAATCCCAGCTTGAACGCACCCGCATACATTCCAAAGGACAAGGCATGCGCCCGACTCCTCTTCAATGTCATTCAAAGAAGAAGATACTCCCTCCTTCAGAGTGTACGAAGAGTAGGGTTCTTGGGATGTTGAGACCATATCACCGCAAATTCACTGAGAAATCTAAGAAGAAAAAAAAACACACTAAGGTTTTGTACACTGATGATGGTATTACACTGGAAATAGACTTTCTTAAAACTGTTGATACAGCACCTGGTAAACACAAAGAAATAGTTCTTTTGGGACTGCCGAGTTATCGTCACCAATGCTAAGAATTTAAATTTGGTTGTTGCTTTCAGATGATGCAAAAAGCGTTGTCAGGATAGTCCCATAATTTAATTTGATTAAAGATTGTTCGACAACGATTCATTAGAGATGTAGCTCTGTTGCTAGATATTTGATCTTTAGATAGAGATGATGTTATTTGTCGCTATAGAGCTGTAATATCGCTGATCGCGACCTTAAATAAAATGCTGTCTCGTTTAGTACATAAACAAGAGACTCGACCTGCCCAAAGGCGCAAGTAAAGGTATCAGAGCATCTGTTTACCATGATAATCATCGATCCAACCGGTTGAGAGAACGCCTCATGGGACATGAAATTTTTAGGGCGTGGTTTTCACCAGTGTTATTGTAGGTGTGGCCCCCTAGGATCAGTATTTATTATACGTAATACAGGGGGCGGGCGTCTCTGAAAATATTAGTGAAAAACATTTTGTCGATCAATATTCCGATGATGTCGTCCAAATATTGATCTACAAAATGCTTTTTGCTGATATATTCGGAGTCGCCCATCTCCTGTTTTGGTATGCTGGTGAAATGAATAAATTCCCGAGTCCTCAACTAGCTGATAAATTGGCTCCTGGGAAATTCATAATGGCAATTTTACCAGTGAGTTCACTTCAAAGGATCCTACATAAGGCGTGTGAGTTGTGAGACGTGTGTGTGGAGGTGCGTGTGTTAGTTGGGAGCACTTGTCACTGGGTTCGTACACTACCATGAAAACCTTGAAAAGCCTTGAAAATGACAATTTAGAATTTAAGGCTCTGAAAAGCCTTGAAAATAGAAAATTGTGCTAAATACCTTGAAAAGACTTTGAGAATTGGAATTCACGTTCATTGTTGTCAACTGTGTTGTCCAGTTGTAATTCAGTAGTTGTACTGCCTTATCAGATGCAAAAGCAATCCCATCATAGCCTTATTCTTTGGTCTTTTAAAAGGAGTTTCAAGGCTGTTCGAAAAACAATGTACATGTATGAACAATATATTTGTTTTCAAAACATTCATACTCGTGTTTAAGTTGAAAATTAGGAAAACTGATTTGTGTAGCTTCAATGACACTGAAAATAATATGCCTTGAAAACATGAACTATTACCTTGAAAATTGGAAGCTTTAAGGTGTACAAATACATCTTAAGCATGTGCGAGTGTGTTTCAGTGTTTCTGCTCGAATGTATTAACGAGATGCTAGGAACTCGTAGAATGTTAGTCCGGATGTAACCTGGGTACCAGGATATATTAACGATATATATGTCGCTTATATCACTAAAACTAACCGTGGCACAAGACATACTGATTTGTTAATCTTTGTTGCAAATGCCCAGAAGTCGCACGTAGGAAATCAGGTGAACTCAGTTTCTGGGTCTTCAGTGATCATGTGATCTAGCTTGGTGCCCATGTTGAGGCAGGATATTAAATTGCTCATTGACATCCACAAATCACATATGCACGATTTTACTATCCACAGTAGTTTTCCTGTTTCTTGTTAATTTTCCAATTATTGCTTGTTCAATGAACCGGTTGACTGAATCTAAAACTATGCATTTAGACAGATGACGATTTGACATTCTTTCGCTGGTTGTGTTACCTGGGTTACACCGGGCATCCGTTATTCCGTAATTCCATTACACATTTCTTGTCCGATCAACAACTCGAGAACCGTTGAACCGATCGACTTCAAACTTGCAGTGTCTTGACATCGGTGTGAGGACGGTTGGGATTGATTTTCAGTTACCTGTGTAACCCAAGATGGCCGCAATCAGCCATCAACCGATTACACATTTCTTTTCCAACTCAGTAACTTTTGAATCAATCGACTTCAAACTTGGAGAGTGCCTTGACATTGGTGAGAGAACAGTTGGGATTGCTTTTCATTTACCTGCATAATCCAAGATGGCCGCAATCAGCCATTTTGGATTTCAGCAGTTGTATCTTTACACATTTCTTGTCCGATCAATAACTCGAGAACCATTGAACCGATTGACTTCAAACTTGGAGATTGTCTTGACATCGGTGAGAGGACAGTTGGGATTGCTTTTCAGTTACCTGCATAATCCAAGATGACTACCATTAGCCATCTTGGATTTCAGTAGTAGTATCTTTGCACCGATCGACTTCAAACTTGCAGTGTCTTGACATCGGTGTGAGGACGGTTGGGATTGATTTTCAGTTACCTGTGTAACCCAAGATGGCCGCAATCAGCCATCAACCGATTACACATTTCTTTTCCAACTCAGTAACTTTTGAATCAATCGACTTCAAACTTGGAGAGTGCCTTGACATTGGTGAGAGAACAGTTGGGATTGCTTTTCATTTACCTGCATAATCCAAGATGGCCGCAATCAGCCATTTTGGATTTCAGCAGTTGTATCTTTACACATTTCTTGTCCGATCAATAACTCGAGAACCATTGAACCGATTGACTTCAAACTTGGAGATTGTCTTGACATCGGTGAGAGGACAGTTGGGATTGCTTTTCAGTTACCTGCATAATCCAAGATGGCCATCATCAACCATCCAGGATTGTCAGCAACTAACCCAACATTTTTAGGGATGGCTTGGGAAAGTCCACTGATCAATTTTATTTGCATTTTCACATTTTATTTTATTTTTTCTTTGTACATATATTTGTACTGGTTCTTACCAGGATTGTCTGTATTATCATTGTAAATACCATTCATTGTAGATATTCAAATTACACTTGAATTCTTCCATATCATTGTTTATGTCATGATCCTCAGTACATTCTGTACAAGCACAGCTCTTCCATCCATATTTAGCAGATATCTTACATTTTTAATGTACGTGCAGTGTGAATGGAAAATGTACATGTAAAGTTTTATGCGTTGTCAACAATGGGGTTATCCAAAGGGGAGCAAATCTTGTAATCCATGAAACACCAGCGCCCTCTGTCTCATTGTATTACAATATTATTATAATATTGTATTTCAATGAGATAGAGGACACTGGTGTTCCATGGGTTACTAAATTTGCTTCCCTTACCCATAACCCCATTGAAATTATTTACTGAATGGCTGAATTTAGTTTCATGAATGAAAAGGATGTATGCTATAAAAAATGTCTCTGTTGACAGCTGAAATATAAAAATGATACATTGCAATAATCTGACTTACTTTATTTGTGCTAATTTGTACCCAGATCACAACACGGAATATCATTTATGATATAGGACCCCGCTATGCGAAAACAGTACCATATGGAGCTAACTTACACAATCCCATGTGATCTGGTTGACTTTGTACGAAGTAATTATCACTTTCTGACAATGCCCTGCTTTGGTTCTGGTGTATGCCACCCAGGAAACTCTAACCCTTACATTGGAGGCAGGCATATGTTTGCTCAAGTGGCCTTTTCACTGGAAGGAATGCCATGAACCCAGTAACATTCTGAAATATCTGATTTTCTTTTTCTTTGTGGTCTGGTGGTATCATTCTAAAGAGACTGGATGATAGGCTGTAGACTTCAGTTTTCTGATGCTTTCCTCTTCAGGCAAAAATTTGACCCCTGGTCACATTGAATCTCTGGGGAGGCCATATTGGGTGGTTGTTGTTTTCAAAGAACTGCTTCAGGAAACCTACTGGTCACATCTGTGATTGTCAGCAAATATTTATTGAATGGTTCATCCAATGCCGGAATCTGTACAATATAGCTGGTTTTATAGATTGTAGAGGTTTCCCTATCACCTGACATGTAGGGTAGAACCTACAGTAACTCACGACATCCTTGTGCAGTTTGAGTCCGTATAAAATGTTGGCCAATGCAAGCTTGGGTCTTTCTGATGCCCAATAGTCCTGCTATCGGAATGTCCTGCAGCCACCCATCCTAGCTCATTCCGATGGCTCGGGGGTACCACAATTTCGTGTAAATCTTTCAACAACTGGGCTTTTAAGCAGTCTTTCCACTTCCTCGTTAATATACCCGACTTAACGTAGAAACATCCAGGGACTTCCTCGGCTTTTTTTTCTGACAATGAGGTTTCCATGATATCTCTGATAACAGGTCCTGCTTGCTGTTCCTTAACTAGGGTTGACCAGTTGGAAATTATTGTGAATTACCATTCATTTTCACCATCAAGATTTCCAAAAAAGTCAATACCTGTGTCATCTCCCACTCTCAGACTGGGCCTCTTTCTGCTTCTCCCAGTGAGATTGTGACCTAGTTACTACATATACAGTAAATATTTCTGGAAACCCATCCATTAAATCTTCAGTATCAAAGTTAACCTTGGCCTTGTCTGACACTATTAGGTGGAGTTCACTATCCCCTGCCAAGTCATTTCCTACCAAGAAGGCCACACCATCAATGGGAATTGCCTCAACAATCTCTGTGACTGGACCAGTGTCCATACTCGCTCTTCATATTAGTGAAGAGTTCTGCCAGTGTCTATACTCGCTCTTCTTATTAACTTGGTAAAAGGGAATAGGAGTATAACAATACCCTGAATACTCGCACTAGTGTTCACAAAATTTTCCATTGGCAGTGTCCTCGCACCACAGACGGATGCCCCAGTATCTCGGCAGATAATTACAGGTTTGCTTTATCCTCCGGGGTTAATTGGCTACACTTCTCCCTTAGACAAGAACATCTGTAACCCTCTAATTCACTGATATGCTTTTTCAGCTACTTCGGGTATATGCTTGATCAACATTTCAGGTTTCCACCAATGATAGATAACTCTGTTTTTAAGGAATGCAACAGATTTATTCCTGTCTGTTTCCAACAATCTGCCTTTACTTGCCACATCTTCGAACAATAATGACATGTAGGTGCATTCAGTGTGACTGGAAAATTCTTTGCCAGGTGCTTTTTTTTTTGCAACCCGGAGCCTGCCCTGACACCTTGACCTTTCCCATCCCTTGGGCTAGAGCTAGCTTTTTGGCCGAACTTATTCACAAATTTTCGACCTCTTTTTTTTGTCACCAAGGTGAGTTTTGATATCCAAGGGAATACTGTTCTAATTTCTTGAGTTCTTCCATTAGAAAAACTTTCCTCAACTGGTGATATTCCTTCTCTGCCTGTAATGACATGTACCATCTTTCTCCATTGCAACCTCCACCGATGTCTTCTTCCCTGACTGCCTCTTTAACTTTCTAAATTCCTGGCTGTGGGCTTCATGCACCAGCTCGATAGGCTGTCAAAATTGACAGCTTTCACCAATTAATCGACTGTTCTATAGATAATGATGCGTGAGCGTCAGTTGCCTTACTTACAAATACACTTTGCAGCAACATGGTCCCGTCAAAATGTTGGCAAATTTCTCAACAGGCATGCAATATTTCTTCATCTAGTCTTTATTTGATTTCAAAAACAGTCACCTTGGTCAAATTGTGGACTACGCCTTTAATCAGATCCTCCCGTTGACCGAACTCCTAATTCAAGCATGCGCACTTCATGTTCCTTTTGTCTAACATTTTCCACTCTCTCTCTTTCCTTTTTCACTTTTCTTCCTCTCTATTTCTCTTCTCTTTTCTCTCTTTATCTTTATCCTTTCCCCGTTTTCCAACCTCAACTATTGTGATTTAAGCCGTTCTTTTTCAACTACTCCTGCGTTGTCCTTTCTGTCCTCTGCCTCCAACTCTAGAGCTCTTTCTGCTGCTAACTCCTTTTCCCTCAGCGCTGGGCCAATTTCGTAACTCGAATAAAGGAATAACACTGGGTCCCGACTTTACAGTGAAATTTCAAAACGGATCTTTTAACCAGTAATTTTGTGCACTGATAATTAATAATTCCCCTAACACGCTCTTGCGTGAAAACACTTGTCGACAGTCCAAAAGTTCCTCAATCAGTTTCACGATCTCGCTCAATGAGATGGCTGAAAGACAACCTCTCTGAATATTACAGAATGTCATTTCGTCATACAATTCAAATCAAAGGCCGGATATCACAGTTATATCTCTGTCTGGTATGGTCACAAGCTGAAAAATTCTTTCCACTGCTATCAACTCTCCTTTTATGGACCCCATATAGAAATCTCCAGAACATGATACCATGCACAGTACAATAAAGAACATTCTTCACCCCACCTTCCATGCATCATACTGTAATCTGTGTATCTAAATAATATAAACAAAATGAATTACACCTGAGAAACCAAATGAAGACCAGAGTGCAGCATCATAGCGACAGAACGACTCTTTGAGTTGCAATCTAAGACATCTAGCAGGTATACACGGAACAACTATCTGTGACATCATTGGACATGGAACAGTGGGAACTCTGGGATCTTACTGCGGACTGACGCGTTACCAACTTAGGAGAGTCGCTCGCTGGTGAGGCACCGGTGGTACATTGATGTGTGGTTCGAAAGAGAATGTTCGAGAGGATATACTTCAAGCCCTGTTGGAAATGAGCCACACAGGTCGAGATGAACTGTCCGCATGGATGCCATTTGTGGTGGTTCTTACAAGCACAGCAGGCGTGAGCAAGTGTTGCTACATCACTATCGATGTCTGGTGAACAAACTTCCTGGTGGAATAGTGTTCGTCTTTACTATTTCTTGGTGGCCTTAATCCCAGCTTGAACACACCCGCATACATTCCACAAGACAAGAACACGCCTGGAACAGTCAAGGATCTGCTGGAACGTCGGTGCCTTTGGCATGGCATTGGCAATGACACAGTAATTATCAGTTGATTCTTGCATCACCATGGCATCTGTACATATTGGCAGTGTCGCCATTTGTAATCACGTTATATTTTCACGAGTTTGAAAATTACATTACATCTCCCATCATATTAGAAGACTTAACGCGAATCGCTTATGGATGATCCAATCTTCAACATCGTGTGCATGTCCTGTTACCGAAGAAATATGGAGGCCATTGTAGATAAACAAAGGGAATCTCTCAATAATAGACTACCATGATAGCGTCAATAAACATTTTAAAAACGACGTTAAATCTATTTCACTCTCTATTTTAAACTTGCCCTTACCAAGACATGGAAAGAAGATTACGTTTGCGATGTTCAAAAGCGGGGCGTATTATACGTTAACCAGGCCAAAGCTTCGCGAGGCAAGAAGCTAACAAGAGAAAGCTACTTGATCAACCTTCAACATTTTATAATACCTTACAGGATATCGATAAGAGTGATTCATCTAGCAATCTTCATGTCAAAGGGATTGAAACGACGACGATAACATCCACTTGTGGATCGAGCTAAAGCAGAACGTGAAAGACAGCGCTAAAAAAATTGGCATTCAAGCCTCAGCATATGTTTCATAGGAAATCTATGAAAAATGGAAGATAAGACATTCTTGTTATTATAAAGAGATATTTAAAGTTAACTATACTCTCTACCAAGACATTAATTTACATCGTATAGTCAAAGGGGAAGGAATGCTTGATTGGAGGGAGGACTGCTTGAAGGCACTGTTTATTGGAGGGCGGGATGGTTGGACGGGAATATTATAGAAGTCAAATAATTATTTAATCAATCTATTTCGCAAGAGTGAGTGAGCATAGACGAATGCGAATGTGCCGTCTGGTGTGGGGACTGATGTGAAGTCTGTTGTGGATGCGATGTCGTCGATTTTAACATCTGCCCAGGCGATGGAGGTTGTGGATGTAAGGTCCACAATGCGCATACGCTACTCCTCTTCAACGTCAACCAAAGAAGAAAATACTTTCTCCTCCAGATTGTATGAAGAGTAGGATTCTTGGGATGTTGAGAGTACATCTCTGCAAATTCACTGGGAAATCCCAGAAAGAAATAGACTGGCTTTGTGCACTGATGATGGTATTATAGTGGAAAGAGACTTTCTTAAAACTGTTGTTGCAGTGCCTGGTATACACAAATTTATTCGCGTTTGCAGTCCCCAATGCTAAGTATTGTTACGGTCAACCGGTACTTCAATCCTCGAAAGAAATATTCAGTTGATCGGTCAGGATGGCGATTAACAAAATATTTGCTTTCCCGGGGGTGGTCGGTCTTCTGTTTGGCAGGTGTGTCCTTCTTGGAGGGCGTTGATTTTTACTGTTGCGGTGTTTTGGTTCCGGGGACTTGCCCTTCCTGGCCTCCCGGGGTTTCTTTTGTTGTCTGGGTGGTGTAGCTGCTTTCTCTGGGGATTTGTCCTTCTGTGGTCCTCGGGATTTATCTTGTCGTGTGGGTGGTGTACTTTGTGTATATTCCGGGTATGGCATAGGGGTCACAGGTGTTTCGGATGCATTCTCAGTAGTTGCATCTGATGTCGGCAGCAGTGGAAATGTAACTTTCTTGACGGATTCAAAACAGTTTACATTCTGCTCGTTAGTACTGAACCGTAATGTGTTGAAGGCCTCTGCTTGATGGCGCATGGCTGCTGTCAGATCCGCATGTGCATCCTTGCACCAGGCTTCTGATAGTCATGGTCTGCTTCATCACATGTTAGTTCATTTTTCGTGACACTTCAGTGAAAACAGACACTGCCCGAGACACACGTGATATTTCCGATGACAGTCCGTTGATGGTTTTCGTAATGTCACCAAGACAGTTCCCCATGCTTGCTGTTGGTTACCTCCATAATGCCAGCAATTTGGGCCAAATTGGCATTTGTTGCCATCAGCTGGTTGGATATTGGCCTTAGGTCCTGTTCTGGGGGTGGGGATTGAGTTCTTGCTGCCAAAATTATAGCCGAAGACATAACATTCACGGTTTGTCAAACTGTCCGGTGCACGATCGCTGTAATGGTTGACAATGGCACAACTGGATCATCGGGGGTAGTCCTGCTTGCTGGTGGCTCTGTGACGGAAGGAAGGGGTGAGGATGGAACAGCAGTCACTGGTGCAGTCCTAGGGACCTTAATTGCCGATGTTCCTGAGGCAGGACTTGCCAACTTCCGTTTGTGAGGTTTTGGATCTGCTGGCTTTCCTGTTGATTCGGCTGTTGTGGACTGTTTTGGTTTTAACTTTTTTGGAGTTTTGACTGGTGATATAGATGGTGAGATGGACAGAAGTTCAGATAATTCCCTTCAGTTGGATGAAGCTTCACTTCAATCACGTTGGTGTCCGCCACTTTTTTCCTGCAGCACTGGTCTGTGTTTCAGAGGGTGGGTTCCGCATTTCAAAGGATGGGTTCGGTGTTTCAGAGGACGGAGTGGTGGCCTGACTGTAGCTGGCTGCATCCAGGGGGATGATGGTAGTTGGGGGGTCCTCAATGCTTTCCTACTCCCCTTGGGGTCCTATGGCTCTGCATGGATGGGTACTGCGGTTGCAGTACTTCCGCCTTCAATCCCCAGAGTACGGGTTTTCCCACTCCCCTGAGGATCCTTTGCCTTGGCTGTGGCGACACTTCGCTCCCGGTATAATTTTAGGGGCTCCTCTCTGCATAGCAGGGTGGCATCTTCTGCCTTCAGAGTATAGGGTTTCCTACCCCCCTGAAGGCAGTCCTCTATTTTCAGTTTGGGATACTTCTCCTTAAAGTGTCTCATCATCTCCGGATGGGTCAAACCAATTTTGCTGCAACCCGAACAGGTAAATGGCACCTCGATCCTGGGGAGACGCTTCGTCACAACGTGCCTCGTCATCTGGTATTTGTTGCCGGTGTAAGGGCTTGACTCGCGTCTGTAGGCGGCACCTCTCTTGGCGAATGCTCTCTCTGCCATGTAGTTACTGCTTTCTGCAATGTATGAAAATATAAAAAAAAATCATGAATTTTTCTTCATCAATAGAGCAGAGTGACAGGGAGACAACAGCAGTGGACAGGACAGCAGAAGGACATCATTATCTTCATCATTGACAGCTATTTGAATGTGAATCACAGTGGCACTCTGGGGTTAATATGGAGCCCCTGTTTACCTGCGTAACTTCATTATTCGGTTAGTTTGTTCTCAGGTTGGCCACCCTTCACTTGGATTGAGCTAAAGCCTTCTTAGCCCATTTTAGGACTGAGGTACCCTCATATGGCTTTAATTTGTTGTGGTGTACAACTCTCTTTTTACCATCTTCATTCATCTGAATGATGTAATCCAAGTCATTTGTCTTCTGGGTGATCAGATATGCTCCACCATAAGGGAGTCCCTTCTCCCGTTTCTCATGGTAGTACCAAATATAATCTCCTGGTTTGTACCTGTGAACCAGGGTTTTCTCATCATAAGTCTTCTTTTGTCGTTGTGCTGCTACTGTTAGTCTTTGTCTTGTAATATCATGTGCATGTTGCAGTTTACCACGAAGTTTATCTACATATTCCCCGTCATCAGTATCTGGAATAGCTCTACCAACTATCACCTCAGCAGGTAGTCTGACTTCTCTTCCAGGCATGAGTAGATTTGGTGTCATCCCTGTATCGTGTGAGGGATGGCCCTATAAGCTGCGGACAAACAATCTAGGAACAGGTCCTAGTCTTCTTGTTCATCTCGCAAGTACGCCCTAATCATGGGCACTAGAGTTCCGTTAAACCGCCCGACTTTGCCGTTGCATTGGAGATGTCTTGGCATCGTTCTCGTTTTCCGAATCTCCAGTAGTCTACAAAGTTCCAAGAATACATCGCTTCTATAGTTCGATCCCTGATCGCTGTGTAAATCTAAAGGACAGCATACTTGCTAATGACCTCATTTAGAATTACCCGAGCACATGTGACTGCTTCCTGATCTGGTATCGGGAAAATTTCCACCCATTAGTAAAATGGTCTGTTATAATCGTGATGTATTTATTCCCTCGTTCCGTCTCTGGAAAGGGCCCTAAAATATCTGTGGATAGCCTGTCCAGACGGGCTCCCAGTCTCACATCTCCAAGAGGTGATCTGGGTGACTTGGTCGGGGCTTTATTCGCTTCACAAGTGTCGCAACGGCAAACCCATTTGTCCACGTCTTCTTGTAATTTCCACCAATGAAATCTCTGCATTGTCTTCTCACGAGTCTTCTTCCGTCCCAGATGCCCTGCAAGGATACAATCATGCATCTGGTTCAGTACATGATCTCTCATACTGCTAGGTACCAGGAACTGCCAATGAATGCCAGTTGCACCCTTTCGCACAAATCTTCGGAATAACACCCCATCCTTTACTTCGAGGCTGTCCCATGAATTGCAGTAGTGTCGTGAGGCTGGACTCGATGCACATATGTCTGGTCCAGACGGTCGTCGACCTTTCGCATACCATCTTATAACAGGTCCTGTGTCAGGATCCTCCAATTGCTTCTTCATAAGTGTAGGCATAGCATAGCCCTCCATGGCGTCTCAACTGCTTTATGACACGAGTGCATCTCGGGACGATCTGCATTAGTCTCCCTCAGGTTATGTTCACTGGAAAGGCCTGTCTCCGACTGACCATCAACACTAAACTTGTTTTGACATGATCGGCATACTCCGTCATTCCCGTCAGAAACCATAAGGTTATTCAAGGTGGTGGTACTCAGCAAGAGCAACACCAAATTCCAAACATACCGCAACACATTACTTCCTAACTTCTGGAGGAAAACAACAGACCCAACACAAACCGTGTCAAAAAGGTCAATTGGTGCTTTATTCCTGGAGCTTACCCTACGCAGTTCATCTTTATCTTCAATATTCTCAACAAATGCATTCTGCATATGGGTGGTCCGTTTACGGCACTTCACACAAGGTCCACATCTCAAGGGTTCATCTTCGCATTCACACAGTCTAGGGTTTGGGCATCGAGACAAGGCATCAGCAGTTTGGTGGCGCTGCCCAGGTCTGTACTCTATCTCAAAGTCAAAGGCTGATAATACTTCTATCCATCTGGCAATCCTATTCTTCGGCTCCTTTAAGCTGAACAGCCACTTCAGTGCTTGGTGGTCTGTTCGAATCAAGAACTTTCTCCCCAGAAGGTAGTGACGAAAATACTCTGTGAAAAATTTCACAGCCAGTAACTCCTTATCTGTCACACAGTAGTTCTCAGCTTTGTTCAATACACGGCTGGCATATGCGATGACACGTTCTCTTCCATCTTAGATCTGTGATAGAACTGCAACGATACTGATGTCGCATGCATCATGGTGAAACATGGTGCTATAACAAGTGAATGTTTCTCCGTAAACTCCGGTGAACCTTCTATCAACAGCTCTGTTGTCCCTTCTTCCATAAAAACCTTGTGGACTACTGCATTGATAATCACCTCACTTATCCCCGGAATATTGGTACCATCTGCCGCTAACATCCTCCTCGGGTTTGGCATTGGAGTCTGCTTAAGAGGTATCACCTCATCATTTAGAATCATCTCACTCAAAGAGTATATCGACTGGCCCCTCAGGTCCCTTCTGTAAAATGTCAGTTCCCAGTAATATGTCGTCTTCTATATCTGCGATGAACAATTCCCGCTTTTGCATCAGGGGTTCTAAGGTAAGTTCGAAATTCCCCTTTTCCATGTATTTTAGAGTTCTTCCATCCGCACAGGATATGATGCTGGGCATCGAGACAAGGCATCAGCAGTTTGGTGGCGCTGCCCAGGTCTGTACTCTATCTCAAAGTCAAAGGCTGATAATACTTCTATCCATCTGGCAGGACTTAACTCGGGGCGCTGAGACTCAGGAATTCGAAAAAAATATTCTATCAGAAACGATAGTCCTTGTGGCACCTGTATCCACGGTGTAGGTAACATCTACGCCATTTAAGGTTCCCTGGATGTATACGCCATCATATTTTGGGATTTCTCGTCTCACTGGTTCATGAGGATTATTGGAAATATCATGGGGTATACATGTAGTTTTTGTTTCCATGGAAATATCGCCTGCCATCGAGATGAAGGGTCGTTCCCTGGCCTACTGAGCCGATCCGTTGTAGTTTGCCTGCTCAGTCACATTGGTGTTATTCGTCTGTGGCTCGGTAGTCCTACCAAAGCTAGAATCCAAGGAATGGAATTCTGGGCCCTGGGATTCATCTGTCTTCTGAGATAAGCATTACTCTGGCAAACTCTGGCAACATGATTCTCAGCGCCACATCGATAACAACTCATGAATTTTGCTCTGGCTGGTTTCGAAACATTCCCAGGATTCATGCTGGAACTAGTTTGCTGAGGGAAATTTCTGTGGGGAAAATGACTATGTGGCCGTTGCTCGAGTTTCTCCATCATTTCCATCATTTTGTTGAATTCGTCCCGTAAGCCTTTAACCTGGCTGACCATTTCATCATTATTAGTACCAGTAAACTTCTTATTTCCGCCTTTCTTGGAACCTTTGCTTGGCCCATACTTAACAGAGCGGGTGGGTTTCTTCGAACTACCTCCACTTCTCCTCTGTGTTGCCAGGAAGTTGACGACTTCATACACTGCCTCATCTATGTCCGTTGGCCCCTTCACATATTCCACATGAAAACATGCATTTTCATCATGAAGACCATCTAGGAATCTTCTGAGTAAATCTTCACGTCTGGTCGTGTGGTTCCTGTTAGCATAGGTCGTATAAACGTTTCAGTTCAGCGGCATAATCTTCAACTTTCTCTCCATCCCTCTGAGCTCTGTTGCTAAGAGCAGCTCCGATTGTTTTCGGTGTTTCTATCCTTCTAAATCTGTGTCTCAATTCATCGACAAAAAGATTCGTAGTTGCCCCGAACTGGTTTGGATAGCTGGCCATACACAAACTCTCCTGCCCTGCCTTGAAGTCTGGGTTAAAGTTCAGCCAGTTTCTCATCTTTAGTCCAGCCTCTGATTATAGCGACATCTTTAAATCGGTTATGCCACACTTCCCATTTCTCAGCCCCGGTAAATGATGGAAGCTTCGCATGTGATTGTCGGGGTACAGTCCATCTAGACCGTTCTTTGCTGCTTTGTGTAGTTTGACTGTTGTCAGAATCATTATCACTACTAGAGCTGCTGCTGGTGGGAGGAGGGGTGATTTTTCTTCGGCTCGACGTTCAAGTAATTTCTTCCAGTACTCCGTCTAGTCTTAGAAACTGGTCTGTCGTGACAAATCTGACCGCCGGACTGGTCACCCGGGCTGCAAATAGGAGGTGGACTACGGGGTAGTTCAATGCTAGAAATAGCTTCTGTTACAGCACCTTTGATAACGGAGGTTACATCCTGCATCGTTCCACGAAGTATATCTCCAATAAGCTCTGACACCTCAGGGGCGTCGTTAGTGGGGGGGGGGTCGTCCGGTGCGAACGACCCCCCTTGGGCGCGCCAAAAAAAAACAGAAGAAAAAGTTTTAAAAAAAAGCAAAAAAAACAAAACAAAAAAAACAGAGAAAACAAAAACAAAACAAAAAAAGCAAAAGGGAACAGAAAGAAATAAAAAATGTCCGTCTCCAGTGACGCGTCAGTTCGCTCAACAATGGGTTTACCACGACGTTTTATGGTAATAAAGTGGATTATGAAAGAGCTGTAGCTCTGTTCATGGACCCTTGACGGATACTGCAGGGGAACCCTCGACGGATAAAGCCGACGAATTTACTATTCAATTAATCATTAACACTAACTCGTGTGTTTTTTTCCTTCTGCTCGATGCGTGTGAATTTGATAATGAAGCATCGACAGCCTCGGTCTACCGTTGGCGAAGTGCAAAACGGGCAATAAACTGAAAACTGTATATGTATATAAGCTTTGCTGAAGGCTATACTACATTCGTGATACTTCATTTTCGGAAAATATATCAGTTTAATTTTTTTTCTAGTCAGTATTTTACTATGGCCACGTTTTAATGAGTGATATTAGTTTCATTTTTCTAGTCAGTATTTCACCATGGCCACGAGATATAGTCCATGATACACAGATTGATATTCTACACAATATTATTGTGATATTTTCAGCAAAAGTTTAATGTTCACAGTCATGAAATGACATATGGATAGGAAAGTGATTCTGATGATGTTTAGTTTTAATCATTTTAATCATTTTTAGTTTTAATCATTTTAACATGGTTACAGTGACGCCGGAAGCGGAGGGGCCAGTGGGGCCAGGCCCCCCGCCCCCACCACCCCTCACTTTTGATTTAGTGGGGCCCGAATATCTTTCTGGCCACCCACTTTTCAGCATCCCTAACTGACCATGTCCCCACATAAAAATTACAGATACTAAGAGTGCTTCATATATTCTTCAATATCGATGCGGGTTTATGCGAAACAAATGTGAAAATAGAACCATAAATCTATATACATTGTGTTCCGATTTGTTACCGGGAAAACGGGTGAAACGCATCTCCGGCAACCGGAGACCGCGGAGCTTCCGGGGCCTAGGCGGCCCCTGGACCCTCGCCTGTCAGGCTGTGACGATCGCTCAGCTTTGTGTAAATGAATCGCTATCATATTGGTTCTAATGTTCCATGATGTAAAGGTCATCGGTTTTTTATGTGTTCTTTTTATGTGATAAATATAACTAAACAGTCAAATGGATTCAGGCATGAAGTATGATTTTTTCAATATCGATGAGTGCTTATAAATGCGAAACATACGTGAAAATAGAACCACCGATCTGCATACATTACGTTCGAATTTATTTCTGGGAAAACTCTTAGAACGCGTCTCTGGAGATCTGGAACTTCGGAGCTTCCGGGGCCTAAACGGCTCGTGGACCCTCGCCTGTTGGGCTGTGAGGATTTCCTTGTTTTATCTTTGTGTGAATGAATCGTATCTGTAGGCATATTGGTTTCCTTCCCAAGAACTATAAGTCATCGTTTTGTATGTTTTAAATATAACTAGAACGTCAAATGGATGAAGGCATGGGGTGCGATGTTTTCAATATCGATGCATGCTTATAATTGCGAAAAAAAATCGTGAAAATAGAATCATAAATGTGCATGCAGTATGATCAGTTTTATTTCCGGAAAAACGTTCAGAACGCATCTCCGGCTATCTAGGACCCCGGAGCTTCCGGGGCCTAGGCGGCCCCCGCCTGTTGGGCTGTGATAGTGGTCCCCCACTTTCAATTACGTTCCGACGCCATTGGGTTAGCCTACGAGGTATATAGGCCCAACGCGTTATTGTTGTGTTTTCAAGATGACAATAGAATAAAATATAATACTGATATTTGACAAATGACGTGTTAGTTTAATTGTTGGAAATCGCTCAGAATGCATCTCAGGCCATCTAAGGTCTCAGAGCTGTATAATATAACCCTAAATCTGCATACATTATGTTCAGATTTAATTCCGGGAAAACACTTAGAACGCATCTCCGGCGATCTAGGACCCGGGAGCTTCCGGGGCCTAGGCGGCACCTGGACCCTCGCCTAAAGTGCTATGATAATCGACCCCCCTTTGAAAAATCCTAGCGACGCCCATGCACCTCTATTCTCAGATCGCCTCTTGGTTTATCAGATCCAGGCGTTCACCAGTCATAAGATTATCACCAGCATTTTTCTCTATTGCCCCATCTAGATTTGTTACATCACCTCGTCTGGATTCTGGGGGTTGCTGTGTATGTGCACCAGCAAATTCGGCTTCACTCGCTGTATCATCTTCAGTTGATTGGGCATCAGATTTCCCTCCACGTCTACTTCGTCTCGGACCAGGTGTTTTGAATAATTCGCCAATATCCATATTCTCTGGCCTGGGTAATTTTTTGCATTCAGAGTATAAATCTAGGGCTTGGGTAGAAATCTCAAAAATCTCTGGGCTGGGTACGTATCTCTGGATTCAATGTATGTAATGAATCCCACTTCTCGGACACCAAAAATGTTACGGTCAAGCGGTACTTCAATCCCCGAAAGAAATACTCATTTGATCGGTCAGGATGGCGATTAATTATTTGTCTATCAATCAGCTTCAATTTATCAGTTCTGACACCACCAGTTTTCAACCGGAACGCGCATTTCACCAAATACTCAATAAAGAATAAAGGAAAATTACTGTTTGAATTCGCAATCAATAACAATATTTTATTCAGCTTGCTTTCACCTTGTTCATGACATCAATACTGTAAGATATATCCCTACATCTAGATCTGTGTAACCTCGAGCACCAAAAATGTTAAGAATCTGACTTCTAATACATCGATTCAATATCCTTCACCACTGTGTATATTAAGAAGGAGGAGGTAAAAAGCAATCATGAGTATAACTGTTATTTTGTATAATTTCCTGTGCTAGAGCAGCTGTAATCTCCAAGCCACCACGAGGTCGCCTGGAAGAGCTTCTCAATCACATCAAGGGAGACAACTCCTGTGTAGTCCCGAGCTGCTTTGGGTGGGGGTGGGACGACTGACTGTGTAGACTGATGACGTAATGACTGCACCTTGACTTGTCCCTTGTCAATGCTGACGTATAGATTACCGCTAGCTTCATTTTTATCCCAAGCTCTTATCCTGAGCTTCTTTGGTTCCGGGTGGGCGACCCATCGTCTCCCCTTAATGTATCAATGGACACAAAAAAAAATTCTTGATTTGGGGGTTACAGTGACCTTGACTTTGACCTACATCGTATCCTATGTATCTATTGACACACAAATATTTTTAATGATTTCCTAATTTTTGGATCACAGTGACCTTGACCTTTGAACCTGACCTAAAAGTTGATACACGACACATCGTCTTCTCTTAAGGATGTCCGCTGGTGGTTTTTGGCTTTGGCAGCCATTTTGCCTGTTTTTGCTATTGGATTATCTCCCTTTCCTACATGTAGGTTAAGATATAGGGATTTCCTTTAAAAGCCTTCTAGCCGAGAATTTTGCACACCAACATCCATTCAATTTGATAAATTTTGATAGACAATGTGATTATCTGCAAACAGTTAGAATATAAGAAAAAGTTAAATACTATTTATATGATTTTTTCATGAATATGCTTCAAAACTAGGGCTATTCCCTATGATTTCTGGGTTATCAAATTGAGCATGAGGCAGTCCACTTGACGTTGCCCACAGCTAAAAAATGCACACCAACCTATATTTTTGTCCCCCGCTACTTAGTAGGGGGGGGACTTAGAAACACCGGTGTCCGTAATTCCGTAATTCCGTGATTCCGTAATTCCGAGATTCCGTAATTCCGTAATTCCGTAAGATTTTCTTGTCCGGACAATAACTCGTGAACGATTCAACCGATCAACTTCAAACTTGGGGTGTGCCTTGACATTGGCCAGAGGACGGTTGGGATTGTTTTTCAGCAATGTGCGTAATCCAATATGGCCGCCGTCAGCCATTTTGGATTATAAGCAGTACGATCTTAGATTTTCTTGTCCGGACAATAACTCGTGAACGATTTAACCGATCAACTTCAAACTTGGGGTGTGCCTTGACATTGGTGAGAGGACGGTTGGGATTGTTTTCCAGCAATGTGCGTAATCAAATATGGCCGCCGTCAGCCATTTTGGATTATAAGCAGTTCGATCTTAGATTTTCTTGTCCGGACAATAACTCGTGAACGATTTAACCGATCAACTTCAAACTTGGGGTATGCCTTGACATTGGTGAGAGGACGGTTGGGATTGTTTTTCAGCAATGTGCGTAATCTAATATGGCCGCCATCAGCCATATTGGATTATAAGCAATTGGATCTTAGATTTTCTTGTCCGGACAATAACTCATGAACGATTTAACCGATCAACTTCAAACTTTGTGTGTGCCTTGACATTGGTGAGAGGACGGTTGTGATTGTTTTTCAGCAATGTGCGTAATCTAATATGGCCGCCGTCAGCCATATTGGATTATAAGCAGTTGGATCTTGTCCGGACAACAACTTGAGAACGATTCAATCGATCTACTTCATATGTGGGGAGTGCCTTGACATTGTTGAGAGGAGGATTAGGATTGTTTTTCAAGGACGTGCTTGATCCAATATGGCCACCATCAGCCATACTGGATTTCATTGGATTTTAAGCAGTTTGATCTTGTCCGGACAATAACTGGAGTACGATTCAACTGATCTACTTCAAACTTGGGGAGTGCCTTGACATCGGTGAGAGGACGGTTTGGATTTTTTTTCAGCGATGTGCATAATCCAATATGGCCACCGTCAGCCATATTGGATTATAAGCAGTTGGATCTTAGATTTTCTGGTCCGGACAATAACTTGTGAACGATTTAATCGATCAACTTCAAATTTGGGGTGTGCTTTGACATTGGTGAGAGGACGGTTGGGATTGTTTTCCAGCAATGTGCGTAATCTAATATGGCCGCCGTCAGCCATATTGGATTGTAAGCAGTTGAATCGTGTCTGGACAATAACTCGAGAACGATTCAACCGATCTACTTCATACCTGGGGAGTGCCTTGACATTGTTGAGAGGAGGATTAGGATTGTTTTTCAAGGGCGTGCTTAATCCAATATGGCCACCATCGGCCATACTGGATTTCATTGGATTTTAAGCAGTTTGATCTTGTCCGGACGATTCAACTGATCTACTTCAAACTTGGGGAGTCCCTTGACCTTAGTGAGAGGACAGTCATGTATTATGTTTTATGGATGTGCATAATCCAATGTGGGTGCCATCTGCTGTATTAGATTATGTTAAGCTCATCAGCGATATCTCCATTTTCAAATCATACTCTATCAATGATATGAGATATCATCGACCCCGCAGCAGCAGCGCCAGTTATGGTGGATGTAATCCACCATAACTGGTGCTGCTACCGGGGGACATGGACCTCTATGGTCGATTTTTTTCTTTGTTTTTCCTCATATTACACAATTATGAACACAAAAACACACATTATTTAAAAAGTTTATTAATTTGATTTACCACCAGCGGACATCCTTAATGTATCAACGGGCACAAAAAATCATGATTTTTTACAATTTCATGATTTTGGGTTCACAGTGACCTTGACTAAAATTTTGGTACGTGACACATCGTGTCCGCCTAATGTATCTACTGACACAATAAGAAATAGTTTGAATGATTTCCTGATTTTTGGATCACAGTGACCTTGACCTAAATTTTGGTTCAACACAGAGTCCCCTTAATATATCAACGGACACAAAAATCATAATTTTTAACAATTTCATGATTTTGGGGTCACAGTGACCATGATCTTTGGCCTTGACTTGCATTTGGTACGCGACAACCTGTGTCCCCTAAAGTATCCACTTTGACCTTGATTTAATTTTCGGAATGCGACACTTCTTTTTCCCCATATTGAATCCACTCAAAATTAGCAATTTTTAATAATTTCTCAATTTTTTCAGCTACACTGACCTTTGACCTCTGACATCGACCTGCATTTGTTATGCAACACATCGACCCCTCCAAGGGAATCCACTCACCAAAAACTTGAAACTGTAGATAGAAAACTGTCAATGATCAATGATTTCCCGATTTTCAGGCCACAGTGACCTTTGACCTCTACATCAATTTTGCTACGCGACACATCGTATCCACCTGGTGTATCCACTCACAAAAAGTGCAACTGTGAATAGAAAACGGTCACAGATAGACTGCACACGAACAGTTTAGTGATTAGGCCAGTGACCTTCAACCTCGATCTTCATTTTCGTACGCGACACATCGTCTCCACATAGGGTATCCACCAAAATTGTGGATAGAAAACTGTCCCAGATACAGACCGAATACCGTCCGTCCGTCGGAGAGTCCGTCTGTCCGTTAACTTTTCTTGTAACCGCAGCACAGCAAAGAGTTTTTGCTGTATTCTTTCCAAATTTACCACACGTTATTGTCACCATGTGGAGATGCGGATGTGACTTTTTCGACCTGATCCGATGTTTTCTCCAGAGTTACGCCCCTTAAATGTTGAAAACATTTCTTCCACCAGTTACCTTTTTGTGAACACAAGACAACAAAGAGGTTTTGCTGGATTCTTTGCAAAGGACCTTGTACGTTAGGATGGACAAACCGCCCCAGCCAGCAGTCCATTCACAAAGGACCACGGGACTCCTATGGATAGATCCCGAGTTACTGCCGGGACCACGGTGTGTTAGGCGAAGCAGTTTTTACTCGTGGATTTACATCCATTTTCTGCCGACTTAATATTCGCCTGCCTTCTCTGTTACATTAATTATGTTATTTACATAAATGACAAGTCGA
This sequence comes from Hanleya hanleyi, assembly GCA_036873755.1. NCBI lineage: Eukaryota > Metazoa > Mollusca > Polyplacophora > Lepidopleurida > Hanleyidae > Hanleya > Hanleya hanleyi. The sequence continues at coordinate 38,217 of JAVTVY010045227.1, read as the reverse complement.
ATACTGAAAATAAAATAGATTTTATTCGCCAATCAGTGAATTGAGCGTCCGCGGTGTCATTTTTTTTGGAGTGTACAATAATTATAACCTACTATGCACCTGCATCTATCTTATCTTGCATCAATTCGTAATATTCGCCTTATATTAAATCTTGACGCAAAACAAAAATCCGATCTTCTTTCAAACAAATATTCACAAATATATTGTAATCATGATACGAAATCGAAAAATGCATTAAATTATTGAAAAATTTAGAAAGGATACTTTGGGATTTGAACCAGCAGACCATCAATCGAGACAGATCCAATCCTCTCGACTCTATCCATTCGGACATACCGTACTCTCACTTTTGACGTTGCTTCAATTCTCGTATTTGAAAATGAGAACCATATCACGAAACCAACATTTCATAAAGTTTTAATTTTTTATATGAAGATAAACGATAACCAAAACGAGATTTGCTGGAGAGCTATGGATTTAGAAGTGCTTTATTACGTGTAAATATATTTGTGGTTATAGTTTATCTTCATATGTTTACAGACAGGCAAACGCGGCTTTTCCAACCCAAAACTGTCAATTATATACAAACGTACCACTTTGAAGAGTTATTGTTAAAAAACCATGTCACTCATGCTCTCAATATTTCAAAGAGAGTCCAAACAAATGACATAGTTCATGCTAATCGGAACATTCATATCATATTTAATGTTTCACTTTTTAACTTCAACCGTACCTCATCTGGGGCGGTTTGTCCATCTTAACGTACAAGGTCCTTTGCAACACATTATTGTCACCATGTGAAGATGTGCGTGTTACAAGCGTCTGGTCCGTCATTCATAATTCAGCCGTCGTCCATTAGAGAATATCCGCGTCCATGATCCAAAGACCTATTCCATATTCCATATAACAGTATTAGCACCAAATTCAACAAGCAGCCAGAGGATGCTAGGTCCCCCGCCAAAATGGCAGCAATATTTATAAGCGCTGTCGGTTTCAGAAGATATTCATGAGGATGGCAACAGCTACTTCACAGGCGTAAGAAGCGGAGGGGTCTTTCCACCTTCCCAGGTGTTGAGATCAACTCCGAATGGCTGACTGAATGTTGATTGCTACTGTAATATATTTTCTTTACCATGTAGCATGAAAATTATGTAACCGAAATGCAACCCCAAGAGAAAACTCATGGCATATTATCTGCAAACTAAATTTGACAAGAATATGAAGGCATCCTCAACCTGTTGCCCAGAAACCAAATTTAGACTTTGCCACAAGGAGTCACCACCTGTAGGTGCAAGCAGGCAAAACACAATCCCAAATGACATCTCATGTCATGGTATCGGCATATGAACTTTGAGACTCTGAAGAGGGGTCCTCAAGTTATTGCCGGTACTAGATGCCCACCGGTGTTCATGTTATTTGGGGCGGGTCACATATGAATACAAAATTTGAGAATAATCTGATGAGCAGTTGCCAAATTATTGCCCGGAAACAAATTTTTCCACCAGGAGACGCCACCTGTAGGCAGAAGCGGGAAAAATACAATCCCAAGGAACATGGTATCGTGGGGACATCTGCATACCAAATTTGAGAAGAATCCGATGAGGGTCCTCAAGTTATTGCCCAGAAACCAAATTTAGATTTTGACACCAGGTGACGCCACCTCTAGGCGCAAGTCAGTGAAATGCATTATCAAGCGACATCTTATGTCACGGTACATTCATACAAAATTTGAGAAGAATCCGATGGTCAGTTCTCAAGTTATTACCCGGAAACGAATTTGTGATGTTGCCACCAGGTGGCGCCACCTGTGAGTGCAAGTGCGCGAAAGGCAATCCCAAGCAACAGCTCCTGGCATGGTAAATGCATGCCAAATTTGAGAAGAATCCGATGAGCCGCAACGTTTCTCATGTTACCCAGAAAGGTACATATGTAGGATATTTCAAAGAAATTCGACCAAGTGTTTCTAAGTTATCACTTGCAGCATGGAATAATGGAATGAACTCTAGTGGCGCCACCTCCGGGTGGATTTTGCTGAAACGCATCACCAACGGTGTTTTGTCGCAGGGAATGCATTTACCAAATTTCGAAGAAATCCGACAAATTGTTCGAAAGTTATCGCTCGCGAAGGATTTGAACAAACATGAACGGACATGCATTAAAGATTGGAACAAGACCCAGTGGCGCCCCCTACAGGCGGATCTTGCTGAAACGTAATACCAGCGACATCTTGTCGCAAAGAATGCAGATGCCAAATTTCGGAGGAATCCGACAAAGCATTTAGGAGTTATCGCTTACGCAGTATTTGCACGGACATGCACTAAATATTGGAACAAGACCCAGTGGCGCCACCTACAGGCGGAGCTTGCTGAAACGTAATACCAACAGACGTCTTGTCGCAAAGAATGCAGATGCCAAATTTCGGAGGAATCCGACAAAGCATTTAGGAATTATCGCTTATGAAGCATTTGCACGAACATCCACGGACATGCACTAAAGATTGGAACAAGACCCAGTGGCGCCACCTACAGGCGGATCTTGCTGAAACGTAATACCAACAGACGTCTTGTCGCAAAGAATGCAGATGCCAAATTTCGGAGGAATCCGACAAAGCATTTAGGAGTTATCGCTTACGAAGTATTTGCACGGACATGCACGGATATGCACTAAAGATTGGAACAAGACCCAGTGGCGCCACCCACAGGCGGATCTTGCTGAAACGTAATACCAAGAGACGTCTTGTCGCAAAGAATGCAGATGCCAAATTCCGGAGGAATCCGACAAAGCATTTAGAAGTTATTGCTTACGAAGTATTTGCACGGACATGTCCGTGCATGCACGAACACATAGAAGCAAGACCCCAGTGGCGCCACCTACAGGCGGATCTTGCTGAAACGTAATACCAAGAGACGTCTTGTCGCAAAGAATGCAGATGCCAAATTTCGGAGGAATCTGACAAAGCATTTAGAAGTTATTGCTTACGAAGTATTTGCACGGACATGTCCGTGCATGCATGGACACATAGAAGCAAGAACCATTTTAAAGTCCCCGGCCGCGTCGCGGCGGGGGACAAAAAGACAATCATGTATACATAAACATAGGCTTGTTTCCTGCAAGAGAGAAGCGGTCAACAGTTTTCCATGGTGCCGTCAAGACATCATGATGTTCCAAAAATATCAAATCCGTATCGCTGATCAGTATTCTTAATCCATAATATTCGTTGCAAAGTCGCCATCTAAGGAATGATGTATCTCAGTCACACTTTGATTGTGACTGTTCATATGAGTGCCATGAGGATCTTGAAGTACATGGGTTCATACGGCCCCTAGCCCCAGGTTAAGCGGAATTAGACACAAGTTACGAAACGTAACTCCATAGATCTTGCACGCTACGCTCTTATTTTGCTATCAGCATGCGATATGTATCGCCAAATTTGAGAAACTTTGAGTGGAGGCGCTTGGTGGTGTAGCCCTGTTTTATAAGTTTCTGCAACAATGTTTTGTGACGTTGATTAAAATCGTCACATTTAACACAGTATCTAGCAAATGCTACTAGGCGAGATATGTATACGCCATATGCAGATCCCACTGGAATATTACTGTCCAGAAAGGGATAGATTACGATGTCGAAATTGTAATCATCTCTTTTGTCGTAAAGTTTACGAGAGAGAATGCCCGCTTAATTTTTATAGAGATATAGGTCTAAATATGATGTGCCTGTAGGGCTATCTGTAGTTTCCTTCAAATCCAGTGAAGGTGGATATATATCCTTCACTGCGTTATTTATATAGCGATTATCCACAGCGAGAAGATCGTCTATATAGCGTTTGGTGAATGAGAAGGAACAGGCTTTGAATGGATCGGTTTTTGAAAGCGCCTGCATATAGTCTTATTCAGAAGAGAATAGATATAGGTCAGCCAACAGGGGTGCACAATTAGTACCCATTGGTATACCTATATGCTGCTGATATATTGTGTTGCCAACTTTCACATAGATATTATTAATGAGAAATTCAAGCAACTCTATAAACAAAGAAACATCCCATGAATGATATCTCCTGTATGTAGTAGAGCTAAAGAATGCTTTATGGCTTCCGACATTAATATATCTACGATCAGTTTTCTTGAACACAGATACTATTAATGAACTTAGACGGTCAATGAGGTCCTGATGAGGGATTGTAGTATAGAGAGTCGAGAAATCCCATGTGGATACATGTCTGTACGGTATGTGACCTTTAGCATCAAGTTCTTCCGTAAGACATTTTGAGTTTTTCAATATTCACATACATTCAATGCCAGAGTTTTTAGAAATAGTGGCGCAATACCTTTCCCAAAATGTTTTTACCTCCTGAAGGGCCCTCGTCAACAGGGTTGAAAGAAGCTTGGTGGTGCAGCTTCTAGAACCAGCTATGAATCTAGCTTTGTATGGTGATTTATGCATTTTGGGGGTCCAGTATACTTTTGGTACGGTATATCATTATGCTTGGTTGGAATACAAATACCTTTCCTTGAGAAACGTTTTGTGATTGTTAAATAAATCTTCCAGAATAAATGCAGTTTGAGAGTAAGTAGACGTATTTGATGATATGTTTACACTCAATTCTTCAACCAGCACCTGGTAATAGTAATGTTTACATATGAATATTATATTACTTGGAGCTTTGTCTGCTGGGACTATGACGAATTTCCTCTGGAGATTTGCTAGAACTTCTTGCGAATTGGGGCTTCTCAGTACTTGTTTTGCATGGGGAAGGGTACTTCTGTCAATATGGCGGATTGTTTCAACGACCTTGCTCTTGGTGAGGTCCAACCAATCAGCGAGTGCTGTAGGTTCAACTTCTTCTCGCTTAGACCAATCAATAACGTACTGTTCCAAAGCAGACAGGACTATCTTCTGGTCGGCCTTCAGATTTATATTTCTCGGCTCTCTATATTTAGGTCCCTTCATCAGGAGTAATCTTAGGTTCTTATCATTCACCACATCAAGATCACCAGTCACAACATGTTTGCATGGTGTATAGATAAAGTTCGACGATTCACAATCACAACTATAGTCCCCCCGACGTGTATAAGTTCCAGTCAAACTCCTTGACAGCATTAAAGTAGTTGAATATTTTGGTGGCTATAGATTTAGTATACTTATATGAAATGCAAGGAGGTTCTGTGAACTTCAAATAGTTTGGTACAGTGTTGCGTACCCCTGGACCATTCAGGATTCGAGGTAAATTAATACTGTCCAGTCCTTTATCTAAGTAGTTGAGTTTCAAGAAAAGCCGATCTTGGGATGTTTCGATTATGCTCACTGGACGATACAACCGAAAATACGCTATGACCTTTTCGACCCGATCCAATGTTTTCTCCAAAGTTATGCCCCTTGAATGTTGAAAAAGTTACTTCATCCTTGTGAATGTATCTCGTCAAAGATGTTTTGCTGGATTCTCTCCAAATTTGTCAAAAATTATTATATGCCCGCGAAAAAGGCGCACGTATTATGTGATGGCGATTTCCGTCCGTGCGTCCGTTACAGTGGATCCAGTCCCTGTTTCCTAATGTATATTTATCAAGGGTGATAAAGGGAAGTAGCTCAAGAAATGCTTGAAATAGGGACAATTCGCGACTGCTCGGCTTATTCCGTGAAGTCCTAATACCTCGCGCATTAATGGTGTAAGGATTTTACAGCTCTCAGCTGTAAACCGTGATCCGCCGCACGTGAGGCACATTACATGCTGTAGGATGTGTTTCCCCTCACATTGTCTTCGTTGTACTTCTCTCTTACCGGGAGATAAAATATATATCCAAATGAAATGGACATTCCTTTGATCTACCCGGGAAGAATCTCTTCTAATTTGAGGTGTTTCTCTCGGTTTTTACCTCTTGAGCTAATCTCCATCAGTGTCCATCGTAACCATGGTAACGGAAATCTTACAGCTGACATGCGCTGTTCGGAGTTTCCGCGTGATATTATTAACATGCATTCCAATATGGATTCCTAGCAGTACGGGGCGAGGCACTAATGTCCTACATTGTCCGAGATCGTGTCGAGTTAGACCGGCATCCAAGTCGTTCAATACGTGGGCCGGTGTCGGAGACCCTATAGTTTAAGAGCGGGAACCAGTCTAGTATCGCGTGGGACTGGACGAGACGTCACAAGGGAGCTAACTTTGCAAGAAAAAGGCACAGTTTATTGTGCATTTTTTTGTCACCAATGAAAACTCCGTATTTTGTTCTCGCCCCCAACTCGAAAGATTTGATTTGTTCATTCATATGCAAATGATTAAAGAGGGTTATTTTAATTATTTTCCCTACAATAATATTGCATTATTGTCAGCAATGGGAATGACGTTACTATCTTGACGTCACAGTATGACGTTACTGAATATTTTGGTAAATAAACAGAGAATTATGTTTAGGTTCATAATAAAAATAATAATATTATTTTAATATTATTTATTACTTATTATATTATTCACAAATACTTATATTTTATAATAAATATTATGACGCGACGTCACAAGGGAGTTAACTTTGCAATAAAAAGTGCACAGTTTATCACCAATGAAAACTCCGTATTTTGTTCTCGCCCCCAACTCGAAGGATTTGATTGGTTCATTCATATGCAAATGATTAAAATTGTTGTGACTAAGGTAACAAGAGCCCAAGGGGCTTCAATATACGCCCGTATATCTGGAATTATATTGGTCCAAATTTCAAGGTTGTTTAATAGCCTTGATAGCTAGCAATCCAGAGAAAGGTCTACAATTTTGTGCTTCTGAGAATGTAACATATATCACATCTTATATTCAATGACAAACTAAAATGGGCTTAACCCTTGGTAACTATAGTTGACCTTGAAGCAAGAGCCGAGAGCTCACATATCCCACACTGAAATCGACAATAGTCAAACACAAGAAAATAGTAGTTTTCTTGCAAATGGATTCCCATCAGCCGAGAGAATTTTTCATGAAGGAAGAAGAAAGTGAATAAGTAAACCTTTGTTCTTGAGTTAATAAACAGGTATGAAGTTCATGAAGGACCCCTCTCCCCATTGTATTAGTAAATGTATGGTTTTTATGTCACAACAGTTTAATGTAGCCGTTTCAAACATGGGCGAGAACACCACAGGACAAATGCCATTACATGTAGGGGAGAGAACTCTGAATATTCCAACCTAACACATATATTCAGCTAAACTTGATTCTGTTTTGGGGGACTGTGACCTTGACCTTTGACAAATTGATCTCAAAATGTATGGCTCCTCTTTGCCATGCGAGTAAGGTATACTCCAATTTTGGTACCAATCATACCTTGAAACTAGAGATATCACCATGATCACATGGACAACAAGTGTAAATGGATGAATGGACAGAACGCAACATCACATTACACGACCTCGTCTTCGACAGGCATATGAAAATGTGACTTTTAATGATTTCTTGATTTTGGGGTCACAGTGACCTTGGACCCACATTTTGGTATGTAACACATCATGTCCCTCTAATGTATCTACTGGCAGAAAAATAGTTATTTTTGATGATTTCCTGATTTTGGGGTCACAGTGACCTTGACCTTTGACCTGACCTCAATGTATCAATGGACTAAAAAATCAGATTTTTATGAATTTCATGATTTTGGGATTCACAGTGACCTTAACGTTCGGCCTTGGCCTACATTTTGGTATGTGGCACATCATGTCCACCTAACAAAAAAAAAGAAAAATCTTAAGATTTCTTGATTCTGGGGTCACAGTGACCTGGACTATTGACCTGGACCTAAATTTTGGTACATGACAAACCGTCTCCCCGTAATTTCTCAATGGACACAAAAAATCATGATTTTTAATAATTTCCTGATGTTGGGGTCACAGTGACCTTTGACCGTGACCTAATTTTTGGTATGCGACACTTCATTTCTCCTATTGAATCCACTCCCAAAAAATTAGCATTTTTTAATTATTTCCTGATTTTTAGGTCACACTGGCCTTTGACCTTGATTCTGGGGTCACAGTGATCTTGACTATTTGACCTTGATCTAAATTTTGGTACATGACAAAAAGGCTTTCAATGGATTCAAAAAATCATGATTTTGAACAATTTCACGCTTTTGGGGTCACAGTGACCTTGACCTTTGACCGTGACCTACATTTTGGTAGGTGACACATCGTGTCCCCCGAATGTATTTACTGACACAAAAAAAATGTTATTTTTAATAATTTCCTGATTTTGGGGTCACAGTGACCTTTGACCTTCGACCTTGACCTATTTTTTGGTATGCTACACTTCATTTCCCCCTATTGAATCCACGCACAAAAATCTAGAAATTATTAATGATTTGCTGATTTTTCAGTCACACTGACCTTTGACCTCGGACCTCGACCTACATTTGGTATGCAACACATCATTCACCCCTAGGGCATCCACTCACCAAAAATTAGAACTGTAGATAGAAAACTGTCAATGATCAATGATTTCCTGATTTTAGGCAAGTGACCTTTGACCTCGACCTCAATTTTGGTACGCGACACATCGTCTCCACCTAGCGTATCCACTCACAAAAAATTGCAACTGTGGATAGAAAACTTTCACAGATATAGACCGGACACGAACACCTGATTTCCTGTTTTTCAGGCCAGTGACCTTTGACCTCTGACCTTGACCTTCATTTTGGTATGCGACACATCGTCTCACCGTAGGGTATCCACTCACCAAAAATTGGAACTGAAGATAGGAAACTGTCCCAGATATAGACCGGACACGAGAACCGGACAGACGGACGGAAACCGCCATCACATAATACGTCCGCCTTTTGGCGGGCGTATAAAAACCTGTCAATCATTCAGGCTAGCCATGCCTCCAAATCGAATCCATACACCATGAAACCCATCAAATCGTGAAGAATTATCAAGAAAGCATTTGAAAAGAGTCTTCGGGCAAGAATTTAACCATGCTGCTTCATGCGAAGTAATGTGTTATACGCAAAATGGACAAATAATGATAAACCATGATGTGGTGAAGTTTTACAAATGATTAGATGGTTCAACTGAGGTAGAGAGGCTCCTCAGGTGAAATGGAAAAAGTTCAAATGTGTTGCATTCAATGGACAGCCGTTACTAACTTATACATATATTACTCTATATTCTCCACATCTGAACTTTGCTCTATATTCCCCACATCTGAACCAATAGGAAACAATGTGACGAAAAATTGCCGTATTTGGTAGAACCTTTGAAATAGAGCCAACCCTCGTTTTGGGATTATAGCGAAGTTTAACGAGATGAATTGCAAAGGTGATGCTGCAGATATGGTTATGAGTGAACAGGCAATTATAAACTCCAACATCACAAAATTGATTTGCCAAGGTGACAGTCGGCTTTTGTTTATATTGAGGAATATCCAACGAATTGACAGGTTCCGCTCTCTCGGTTAATCAGAAATCCATTTTTCAGAACTGCCCCCCTCCCTTGGCTGTTTATCGAGATAACATGTTCATCCGTTCATCTAACTACTGTACAGCGAAGAGAGAAAAGGTGTATGGAAAATGTCAGAGAAACAACTCAATAGTTCCATCGTAGAATCATAAACACACTTTTATTCCGGTACGTACCGGTATACGGTGTTTCAATGTAAAGCACTTCTCACATAATTATACCAAAACATGACAAACAAGAACTTCACCATTATGGCATGGCATACAGATACAAAACACTTTACGTCATTTAACTTCATTTTAACTCGATAGGAGGCGCCATTGTGGAGGACATACGTCATTTAACGTCATTTTGACGCGATAGGAGGTGCCATTGTGGAGGACATATTGCATTATTAAAGCTTACGTCGCCTCTCTCGTCTTCACATTTCAAGTTACATGTAAATATTACATTAACGTTCCGTCAACAGGTGCAGTGTTCGACTTGGGTATGCAAAGATGCGTCTCTCCAAAATGGCATGTTAACGCCTAACACGATGCGTGAGAAAAATCGCGCTGCACTCAGATCATTTGATGCCAATCATCCTCTCTTATCTCATTTAAATCCCAAGAACTTTGGGTAATTATCCAAATTCCATTTTGAATATGTTCAGTTTTGATACAGCAGCAATATGTTGCCTCATTCAGGGATAAATAAGATATTTTCCTCCTAAGTCTGTTAACGCGATTGCTGGGCCTAGCCGCAAAAAAATAGCCTTCTGCTATTTGTCCAGCGCAAGGCTTCGCACGCTCGCCAGATAGTAGACGGATACATTTCGCCGCTGTTGTTAGACTCTGGTCTTTATAAACCACACAGGATATTGAAGGAAAATTTATGCACAACCAGTTGAAGAAAACTATACTGATAATTCCGCATTGATACAAGTTGGAATTATCTGTCAAAGACACACTGCCATGTATTAGCATTTAGTACATCAGCAATTCTGTAGAAGAATTAAGCACTTATTTGTGTCTTTGTAAAAGTTGCATCGATTAAAATTTACAAAACATCGAATGCTTGTTTTGTTTTCACTGCTCAATGTCTGTATCGAAGTCGTCGTCTGAATCTTCGTCTAAACTTACATCGCCTTCCTCTAAAAGTGACAAAATTTCTTCCGTCAAACTAGCAATTTCAGGATTGTTTTCCGCCAATTGTTGAAGATCCAGCATTGGAGTGTCACAAGGCACGGATTTCGATTGGTCCTCCTGGTGTATATTATGACTAATTGGTAAGTCTTCTGATAGTCTACAGAGGGGGTCCGACGAACTGCCCATCACTGACTGGTGGGGTAAAAAGTCGAATAAATTAAAAGCGCTAGAATGTAGTAATGCTGGATGGGCTATGCTATCTACATACAAAGTCTGGGGGAGCGAGGTTTCCTCAGAAGAGTCCATTGTTCTCAAAGGCTCCATAGGTTCATGCTTCACTTGACTAGCAACTTCTGTCCTCTCTGAATATACTGGATTTAACTGGCACTGCAACGGAACTTCGTCAGGAAAACTGTTTTCTGGATATTGTAGTAAGGTTTCTACATTTAATGTCCTTTCTTTTTCCATGAGGTGCTGTCGTAAACCCATCACTAATGGATTGGTATCTGATAATTTCTCTACTTCGACCAAATATCGAATAACTTCGGCGGTACAGTCGTGAAATCCCGCCAAAAGATCTTGCGTCCCTGATTGGTCCATCGGTGATGACGTCACGCTGCCGGGTATCACAGGTTGCAAAAGTAAACCCTGCATCCTTTCCTCTTCTTCTGCGCCAGAAGTTACTGAAACGACACAAGCAAAGAAATCTCAATGTATAATCAGAAAGATAATTTCACGTTCAATTCGTTTTAGTAGATTTACTCGAAAAGGCAACATAGCGTAACTATGAAGGATGTCACAGAAAAAGTCAATTAACAGACGACCAATGGTTCAGCAACCGTGTGCAGTTCAAGGTCAAACGTATCATACTTAGTATAGTATACTAATCTAGCTATTCAGAGTCGGTGAATAGATCCAGATCTCAAAAATCCAGGACAAAAAAAAACGCTGAAAGGGACTCGAACTTTCTCCCTATGAAGACGAACAAAACGACACCCGTGGCTGGAAATTACAAGTCATCTATGATTGGTCCGTTATCACATTCATTCATCCAGTTATTCACCGGTTCTGACGTCATATGACCTGGAGCATGTTTCCATTGACGGTGACCGGGGCATCCTTTTCACACCAGAGTAGTCGATTTCTCATTCATTACCCGTCTGACAGGCGACCTACTCGAGTTACCGCCATAACAATACTCAACCATCGCCACCATATACCTACACCCTTCATACATAGCCAGCATAGCACATTTGGGCAGAGATAACTGCGTATCCACGTAGATATTGTGTGTGGCAGAAGAGTATATAGCCTCAAAAGCATACCATCTCATTCATGAGCTACCGTACTGTACTCGAATGATGGAGTCATAGGCTCGAATAAAATAATTGTAACATAAAATTTTCAATATTAAGCAATAGGCTTACATGGGAATTAACTTGAGAGGCAATCGATGGAATCTAATAACGTAGGCTCTACGTGAACTTGAATATCAGACAGACGAACCGAAATCTGTATCAGTCTACGGGAAATTAATTACACAGAAAAAGAAAATCCTTAAAAATTTAAGGAATATTCCTCGACTATTACACCAGCGGAATATTTCTTAAAATTCAATAAGGAATATTCCGTAGCATGTTAAGGAAACTTCATGTTAAGGAATTTCCTTAACATGCTACGAAATATTCCTTATTGAATTTTAAGGAATATTCCGCTGGTGTAATAAGTCGGGAAATATTCCTTAAATTTTAAGGAATTTTATTTTTCAGTGATACGGCAAAGCTCGAAATGTTACAATAACATTTCCCAGTATTCTCATGAAACTCTCTTAACTTGTCCATTAACCACTGCAATTCGTTTACAACCTAAGAGCATTATTATTTCGTACCACCTGGGATTCTGTCCCGGGTACGACAATGTCCCGGGTACGACAATGTCCCGGGTACGACAATGCCCAAGTATAAATACAAATACTACAACAAATAGTATATATATCCAGGCAATGAATGTACACACATTTCAATAACTTCATTCTGATATTAGGACAAAGAATCAACCATTTGAGACATTTGTACGTTTGAAAGCGAGGAATAAACAGTACAATCAACGTGAGATATACGGACTCCGTTAAGAAATCCTCCTTGCTATTACCATGATCAAATCGTAAAAACTTCTCTAGGGAACGTTTTACGCAAAGGTTTACGCTATGAAAGATGGAACTGTTAAACAGGCCACTTTGCTTTGCGGCCATTCGGTGCAGTCTATAGGCCTAACACTGGATTATCAAATGTGAAAATAATACCTAAACAAGACTATATATAGGATATCAACGCGAATACAGAAACGGTACCGGTATCTTAAAACTTCGACGTATATCATAACTGTATTATAATAATGGCTATATGCAAAGGGCCTAGACTGCGAAATTATTCAGCTTACCAATTCACTATAAGTCCGCACGAGAACACATGATATCGAGTAAATTCATCCTTGAAACGCAGAAACCAGAGTATTTGTTGTTCTCCTGGAATTCCAGCACTTGTAATTCGTGTGGTAAAACCAGATCACAACTCCGTCAACCGAGCTAGTAAAGGCCGCTGGTCTCCTTAATACACGCGACCGACACCATGCCAGATCTCGTGCCAGACTGCACAGAAGCATAAGAGGTCATGTTTATACAAGAACAGTCCATTTTATCCAAATTTGTAGGGGCGATAGCAGGTTATACGATGTAGCATGGTGATACGCATCATCGGCACATATTTACCTACTTCCTATGTATGTTTACATATAACGACGGGGCCCAGACAGATTGCTAGTTTTTCTAGCGCACTGAGGGTGAATAGTACTCTGAACTACCGACAGTGAGTTCAGATTCTGACATCTGACACGGCAACATCGTTGATGAATCGTAATGTAAAAACGTATTTTAATAAAAAATACTTGATGCCATCATAACAAAAACTATAGCCTCACTGTCAAAGATTTACATATAACGCGAATATAATATAATACGAACCCGGTCGGTATGAAGGCAGATACATGGTACAGCTCAATTTTAATATAGACGTCAATAAAGACTCAGTTTTCGGCACATTGTGAAATTTAGAGACATCATAAAATGTTTACTGAAGAAAAACTGACAAACCTCCACACGAGCGACAGAATATATCTAAGTATTTGACTTTCTGACACATTCCCAAATATCCTTCAGAAATGAAAAGGGTGGAGCATTCGACAATTTGTTTAAACTTTTCTCGTCAATTAACCAAGCGTGATGATTTCTGATACAAAGTGACACTTCGTCTATTCACACTGCATGCCGAGGTTTAACAATCACAGATATAGCGGAGTAATTAGAGATCATAATTATCATGAGATTCCGGTGCAGGAAATTCTATTGATAAGAAGATAAATGGGTAAAGTTCTCGAACTTTTTTCAGATATCATAGCTTTGATGAAAATATAAGTGGCGCGTAATTGAGAAGTCCTATACAAAGCGGGAATTTCTAACACAAGACAAGGCGAGGCATGAAAGCCCGTAGAATAAATATTTTCACAAAATGCATATAAATTTTGCAGATACACGAGTCCAACTTTTCAAAGTTTGGACCTATACTTGTTTTAAGCTTTAATCTAAGCCTATAATATTGAATTTATTTTGAAACGAACGTGTCACGGCATCGCAGACGCATTCCAGCTGGAGGCGACCTCGGCCATTTATATTAGAATCGTCCTTCCCAGAAGCATGTTCAGATGTTTGTCTCTGATAGAGAATGCGTGAAAGAAGATACCGGCCACATGCAGACGTGATTATAAATTTACAACAGCTGTTCCCAACTGCGAGAACCTCGAGCGGTTCATGCTTTAAATATCATCCATAGCTTGGCAACAAAGTCTGGGTAAAAACGCTGCAGTTGTCAAGCGCCTAAATAGACCGACCAAAGTTTTCCATATTTGGCTCAGAGAAGACTAAATGTCAAACGTATATTATCATTTTGAGGGTAATGCAATAATAAAAATAATAGAAAAATATCTATCTTTCTTTTTCGGACATTAACACGTGTCCGGTTATATTTCGCTAGATTCATTTGACTGGGTTACTAGATGAGTTAACTATGTTAACATAAACACAGGCTGGCTTCCTTCAAGAGAAAAGCGCTCTACAGTTTTCAATGGTGCCAGCAAGATATATTTATCCAAAAATGTCAAATCTGTATCGCTGATCTGTAATGATCAATATGATTTTCGTTGTCAAGTCGTTATCTAGAGAATCATGTATGTCAGTCACGCTTTGATTGTGCCTGTTCATATTAACATCATGAGGATCTTGAAGTACAGCGGTTCATACGGCCCCTAGAACCGGGTTAAGCAAAATTAGACACAAGTTACGAAACGTAACTCCATAGATCTTGCACGCTATGCTCGTATTTTGCTATATATCAGAAAGCGATATGTATTGCCAAATTTGAGAAACTTGGAGTGGGGACGCTTGGTGGTATAGTCCTGTTTTATACATTTCTACAATACTGCTTTGTAACGTTGATTTAAATCACCACATTTGACACAGGATCTAGCAAATGCTACAAGACGAGATATGTATACGTCATGCATGCATGTCCCACTGGAATACTGGTCTCCAGAAAGGGATGGTTTAAGATGTCGAAATTGTATCTTGTAAAATAGACGAGACAGAGAAGGCCCGCTTCATTTTTGAGAGATATAGGTCTAACTATGATGTGTCGTTTAGGCTATCTGTCGTTCCCTTCAAATCCAATGTAGGTTCATATGAATCCTTCAATGCGTCATATATGTAGCGATTATCTCCAGCGAGAAGATCGTCTACATAGCGTTCGGGTAATGAGAAGGAACGGGCTCTGAAAAGCCCTATGGGTGTTTTTCGGCATCTGTCGTTCTCATCCATTCTACATCAGTTCCTTATGTGTTTTCTCCGTGAATCTCGTCTTATACTTTCCCGTTATGTACCGTATACCAAGAGGGTTCCACAATAATTTTATATTTTAAAGCGAAGCATAGCTCAAATGTGCATTTGTTTCCATGATAAAAAATGAAGCAAACTTCGTTTTGAAACGTTTGAATTGTAATTCAGCATTTTAGATGAATTTTCAATTTAAAAGCTCATTATCAATCAATCAATCAATCAATCAAGTTTATTTGTGCAACTTTGAAACGTACAAAGTATGACAAAAAGTATCTGGTCAAGCAGATACCATATGGTATCTACAGGCACAAATACATGTAACTATAGTTAAAAGTAATATATATGCATTACAACGCGAGACAGCCATCAAAGGGGGTGTCCAACTGGGATTGTGTCTCTCGACATCCGAAATTCGTACATCTGGTGAATATATTTGCTAATTTGAATCGCAATTTCTTTCGGTGGGCTGAGAAGAGTAGGCAGGGAAAAAAAAATTTGGTTGTGATCAGAGACAAGAGTTTCAAGAGGTTTTCTGTAGTTGGATAGTGGGGGACAGATGAGCAGAAAATGAGTCTCGTCTTCAGGAAGATTGGTATCACAGTGCAGACAGAGTCGGTCAGGTCTTGGGGTCACTGGTTTAGTAAAGCGTCCGGTCTCAATTCGTAATCGCCACGTATCAAAATATTATGGTTGTGAACGGGTTCTATTTTCGATACATAAGAAAAGAAATCTCTGACATAATATATACGAAAAATCCAATACGACCAAATCCAAATAACGGGCAAATGAAAAAATGTCCCCCGCCAAATATGAATGTTTTAACAAGTTGATATTAACAATTGCCTGAAATAGTTGGTGTAGAGGATTTTCTAAGTGTGGTCCAATTTCAAACGTCCGACGAGGCTGTTTTATGCCATTTTTGACTGGAAGTTTACAATCTATATTATGGGTAATTTATCTGTAATGAAACACGGTGTTGATGCAGAATGAACGAAGTTATTTGTTTATGTCACAATCATAAGAAACAGGGGAAGATTTTTCCCAGGACAACACCGGCGTCTGAATTGAGAACGATACACTACCATTCGTACAATATATGGCTTCTTCTATAACATATTGAAGCAAAATATCCCAAAAATAGAAATTCTGAGATTCTGAGATTTTACAAACCTATGATGTATTCGACCTTGGCATTATCTCGCTGGGGGCGCCTTTTAAATAATGGAAAGACCGCAATGTCTCGTTTTACATTAACTATTGTTAACGTTAGAAATACGTTACCTATCACGAAAATTCGATATGAATAAACAAATCTTGCATACTGATGGCGTCGGAGATTTCTAGCCTGTGGCCAAACAGAAAGTGCTTCCATTTAGCCAGTGGTCAAGAATAAACCTACTCATGTTGACATGTCACTAAAATACCAGGTTTGTCAGCGAGAAAAGATATATGGCCTTACAGTCTCTAAAACACACATTTTAGTATAGGTCTACAGACGTTATTATATAAGTTCCAGACGGGTTATCCAAGATTTAATTCAAGTTAATTACTTTCGGTGTCAAATTTAATGACGGTATGAACTGTCGAAACCCCTGGGCTCAGACAGTCTAATTCCTTAATGAAGGTGTAGAAAAAATTACAGGCGCCTAAGCCTTGCTGTTCAATACATAGAGGAAATGAACTTAGCTACCGAATTGTCGTCTGACACAACGCAAATCGTTCAAACACCTTGTTCACGCCACGATGACACGGTATGAATGCATTCGTCTGGGAATCACATCTACATACAACTGAAAGTCGATGACATGTGATTTAGCTTCTGTATAAGTAAACACTAAGGTCAGAAATCACACATGACAATGGATGGTTCGACTTACATCGTATTTCTAAAAAATAACCACTCTTAAGAATAACGAACGCCCACCTATACGAGACCCATGCCTCTGAATCACACCGCCTGTACAGTCACGTGCAATCGCTTTGCCACGATCTACTGAGCCGTTTTAGGTCCAGATTCCCATCAATATTACGCGGATTATTATTTTTGAATCACAAAATGCTTCATTAAATATCTAATTCCTCGCAACAAACACGCAGTTACATATGTAGTTACTTAACGAGCAATCGAATGTTCTCTCAATATACTGCTGTTATAATATAGACCTCTATAGCATATGGTATTGCAACGATTCGCTAATCAGTGACAGTGAATGGATTTTCTATCCCTGATGTAAGGTTAAGTCCCCATTATAACAATGATCATCTTTAATTTGAACATAGCATCGGCACCTTAAAACATCTCAACCTTAAAACATCTCAACCTTAAAACATCTCAACCTTAAAACATCTCAACCTTAAAACATCTCAACCTTAAAACATCTCAACCTTAAAAAATGTTTATAAACAGGAGTACAATCATGTGTACTGATATAACCTGCAACGGGCCGCCTGCAACCTGGCCCATTCATGTCTAACTTAATGCAGATGATAAGTGGTGTGCTTATATCGAATATGTATGAACATTTTAAAAGAATCTGATGAGATTTCAGGGGAAATGAATGAACGCCCGTGTATGTAGCTTTGATGAATGTGATCACATCTCTCCGCTATGGTGGATGTCAAGTGCATATAATATACCGCAGCCGTTGTCCTATATGGCAAAGTATAATAAAACTATTTCAGAAAATCAACGCTGGGAGATCTCAACCATGCATGTAAATTAATATACAATCCAATACTTACAACAATTTCCGATGTCCCGTGTGAATTATGGCACGCCAAGGCAACTCTGTGGTATCCTATTTGAATGTGCCCAAGTATAGGTAGATATCTGTATACTTCGTATGTTTTTCTACTTCAAGGCCACAAAAATATAGATAAAACACCTATAGTCTGGAGTTAATTTATCAAGACCTACACATGACGGTACTCTTGACAGTACTGACCTTCGCTATACGTTAGCTTTACAGAAAACCCAGTAGCCGCATGCACAGAAGATATATAGGGTCGGGTTATCTGGCCGTCAGCTGGCATAAGGAAGGCTTGCAGTGGGCGCTTTTGTTCTGCACCTCAATCCGTCACTCAAGTCGGCAGGGAACAGCTGACGGCACATCGGAGTGTTTGGTTATGTGCCTGCTTGAGAAATCAACACATGCCAACTCGCCGCGGGCATTCAACTAGATCACATGTGCCGCTATTACATCGGCTTAGTACTGCCAAAAAAACGTTCTACTTAAAAAAAAAATGGACCCCCTGCAACATGTGGCAAACTAACAGCAGAACTGACCGTTAAAACAAACACATCTCATTGCTAATCAATAATTATTATTGTCTATGATATATCCAGATCGAAAATATTAACATATTCGCAGTCTAGATTTGTTTAATACTCTGCTAATATATCCCATATCTACTGCACTGTATTTATTTACATGTTATCTCGGGGAATGCCTCATTTACATACCCTTAACTCTCATCTCACATATTAACATGTAATTGGGGACTAATAAATTACAATAATTACAAAGTGCGCCGGGTTAATTCTCCCATTATATGCTTGTCATGATGCAAAATATTCAGCCCCCCCCCTCCCCCCCCCGCCAACCATTATTTCATTTTAACTCTATCTTGTAAATCGTTTTTACAACGCTGGGAGAAATCGTGATTTCGGAGATTAAAGTCAAGATATAATCACCGATTATTGTTTCATTCTATCATTCATTTCACTCATTTCCAATACATCATATATGAAGATGCGCATTATTAACAATTAATAAATGTAATTAAAAGGCAATCCTTGGATACATGTAGTTATTCTATTTTATATCAACTTGATATTAATGTTCACATGGTTCATATTAATTGCGTGTGCTTCATGCAAAGTGATATACAAAAATGAAGAAAAATTTCAGCGAGTTGACTGGTTATAATGATAACGGTATATGACCTTTGACCCGCCCTGTCGCTCCCGCGGTCCCATCAGATGGCAGAGGTGTGATAAACAGACCCGGGCATATGTTTTCTATTGAGGGCGTTCATCTTTTATTCACGGGGTACTGGATCAAAGGATCCGCCATTGTGTGGAGACAATGGACGATCAGCTCAAGATGACGGGATCACATGTGTCCAACACAGAACACAAACGGACATTCCACTTCAATTTTACCGTTACAAAACTGAAGTGGATTGTTCGCATGCATGTTTTTTTGGGGGGGGGGCACCGGGGTACAGACAGAGGAAGTACTGAAAGTTAAATGATCTGCTATTTCAGATTTCGAGTGTGAAATGCTGCAATAATATGTTGCCATATAAGCCGATAGTAAAGATCTACATTCTAATGTAACAGATCTCAAGTCATGCGAATATACTGAATGATTTCTACGGATATAATTTACTTCATCAGGCTTGTTAAATGACAAGTCTTATTGCTGATAAAAATCATGCAATTTTCTCCTCGATTACGGGTTATTCGACCACACCGATCTAGATCAATATCACACTTCTTAAAGGGGAACCCAAATGTTCTATTGGGTCATTTTTACGAGGAGAAAGCACTTACAATTCTGAGTTAGATGCAGTTTACCACATTTAAATACTCCAAACGGTTGCTGAGATATTGGAGTTTGAAGAAAGAATCTGATATTCAACGAATTTATGCAAATGAGATTTTGTGATATCACCAAAGGAACTCACGATAATGAGTTAAATTTATGCTAGTATATTCACAGATCTACAAGTCTAATCTCATTCAAATTTATACTATTGATTATTTATGGCATTATGCAATCTCTATAACTTTGTTTTTGGGAAAAAAATCCACCTATTTTGTAAAATATGGTTACCATAGGAACCAGTTTACTTTGAAATTTATGTAGGTTATGCAATTTTAATTACTGGATATTCAGTAACAACAGTCTATTTCTATGTAATTCATATTCATTGAAACAAATCACTTTAACCATTTAAGTTCCTGAGATAAAGCACTGTGTTACCAGTTGGTATAGTAACCATATTTCTGAAACTATTGTTAACCAAGTAATAAAGTAGGGGGTAATAAAGTAATTCCCTTATATGTGTTGTAATAAAAGTGATATTCAATAACCTGTAAACACAATGTTAATGGAAAGCAAAAGAATCATAATCATATCTATCATAGAAAAAAAAATACCATTATTGGTCTATCTAATTTTCTGTAGTTAACCGCGTGACATGGTCAAAGCCCAGTTGCATAACAAATTTGTACCGGACCCAATTTTTTTTAAGTACAATATCTCAGCAGCTAGTAGGAATCTCTCCCCATGAGTTATAATTTCCCATTTGGGTTCCCCTTTAATATTGCCTCATGGGAATGGGGGTGAGTGAGTGAGTGAATAGAATTTAACGTCGCTTTCAACAATATTTCAGCTATATTACGACGAACCAACTAAGCACCACCCAGCCCAGTTGTGTTCCTGCTACTTCAAAGAAGAAATCTTTGAAGAAGCATGGAACCAGACGAATGTAGGTCATTTCCCCCCCTGTCATGTTCCCCCCCTGTCCCATTCCCCCCCTGTCATTTCCCCCCCTGTCATGTTCCCCCCCTGGACATATTCCCCCCCTGTCATATTCCCCCCTTATATTTACTTGTCCATATAGCTGTTGTGGGTTAAATATTTAGGTAATTTTTTCTTCCAGTAAAATAATGCCAATTTTTATTTATCATAAACTGTTACAGGAAAAGACAAATGTTGTTTTTTTAATGTAATTCCATCAATAAATTATTTTCTTCACAGATATATCTTTAAGTAGTCTTAGATAGGCACACATTTTACCAACCAATAAAAGTAACAGAATTATTTGAATGGCACAAGGAATCACCAACGCGACTACAATGTACAAAGAACACATACCAATATAACCTAATCAAAAATCAACCGATGAACCTGTACATAGACAATTCTTCTATTCTATTTATATCTCCATCCGCCCATTTATTATTATTTACTTATTTATTTATTTATATATTTGTTTACTTATTTATTTGTTTATTTGATAATACAGCGCTTGTAAATATCTTTAACAAACTAAGAAATGTAACGTGTAATTAAAATAAAACATTGACTTGATGGGCTGCAAAATCCGTACGGGAAGCGGCCCTTAAACTGCAATTTTAATCAATCAAAAATAATTTATTGATGGAATTACATGACAGGGGGGGGGGAAATGACTGTACTCCGAACCAGACACCCTCCATCCACCCGTTAAAACACTGAAGACAGCACACAAGACACAGACAGGACGCTTACATGGTGCAATAAAGACAAGTGATATTACAGTGCTAGACATCACATTATCAAGTTCCTCTTGCTTCTCAGCAAAACGCATTGAAGCAACAGGAACCTGAACCCACCCAACCACCCGCCTCATGGGAATGGTGCAAGTAGAAGGTGGGGTATATGTTGGCACATGGTGTGGAATTACAAAAAACAAGCATGACATTACTATATCATTATTATTACTTCCGGGACACAGTGTCTGTCATCAAACACAGGTTGATATAATTATGCCCTTTTAGAGAATAATATAACTACTTTCCGTGTCTTGCATACCTGTCTCGAGATTAAAGGTAACTTCTGCAGCAGCTGTCAAACATGAGATACAACATGACGGAATACTATATCCCATATTAAACACAACAGCTGCGGCTGCACGTTCCAGCCGACCTTCAGTGACAATGGCTAACCAATCATTTGCTTATGAAGATGGGTCGAAGGAAGTAATATATGGTCGAACCATGTAGCCTATGCTAACCTAAAGGTTCCATAGTCCAACTGAACACCCATGCAGTAAAATAGAAAACCACATACTAGATGTTAGTCACCGTTATCTTGAAGATAAGTCATCATAAACTTGTACCCGAATCCTTTGCATGTATTCCGCCACCCATCATTTTAACCACTTTCACCATTTTAATTAAACAGTAAAAAAAAAAAAAGTCTGCCACACTTAAAAAAGACAGATACCGAAGTTCTGTTGAAACATACACCATATGGGAGATACCTTTCAAAGTTGTTGACATTTGAACACGAAAAGCATGAGCTAATCAATTGGGGAAAAATGTTTACTCAAGCAGAGAACTGCGTTGTAAGATTTCAAGCTCCACGAGGTCGTAAAGAGATCGGTCCAGTGATCAGTTCCATGCATGGAGCGGTGCGGGCTGTCACAATTTAACAATACAAAGCTCATATGTTGAAGCAACATTTTGATGATATTATTTCGTGTAAAATTTTAAACCTTTTAAATTATTTGCTGAAAAATTTTCTGCAGTTGGTTTTCAGCAGTGTGACAGACGAGACAATTTTGAACTTTACCATGGAAATGACGAAAAAGCCTTACTTATTAGTTCTGAATATATCTAAAGTTGACAGGTCGTTATGGGCCAACTGAACATATTATACAACTGAACTATATTATAAGAACCAACACAGCTGATCTTCGCTATCTTGAGAGGTACAAGATGGGCAGTCGAGGTAGTCTAGAAAGCATAGGAAAATAACGGGAAACTTTGATACTAACTGGATTTATTGGACACGAGCTGTCGCTCATGTCCAATGAATCCAGTTAGCATCAACACGTGTTACGTTCCTGTCATTTTCCTATGTTATCATAAAAATGCGTCACCATAAACTCTGAGTCATCATCATCACCATGATTAAGTCACCATAAACTCTGAGTCATCATCACTCTGTGTAAGTTACCATAAACTCAATATCTTAACAAATTCCAACTGGATTCTCATCTTTCACCTGACCCCAACATATGGTATATCGACGTACACATTGAGAAGGTACATTAATAATATGTCCTTGTCCCTCAAATACCACACCGGATTCCCCAAGTTTGGAAAAAGGATGTGCCCACCGAAATGTGCTTAACTTGCATAGAACCCAGTCAAAATCATCCTCGCTAATATATGCATGGATATCTCTATCCTAGATGTATCAAGGCGATATCTCTATCCTAGATGTATCAAGGCGATATCTCTATCCTAGATGTATCAAGGCGATATCTCTATCCTAGATGTATCAAGGCGATATCTCTATCCTAGATGTATCAAGGCGGTATCTCTATCCTAGATGTATCAAGGCGATATCTCTATCCTAGATGTATCAAGGCGATATCTCTATCCTAGATGTATCAAGGCGGTATCTCTATCCTAGATGTATCAAGGCGATATCTCTATCCTAGATGTATCAAGGCGGTATCTCTATCCTAGATGTATCAAGGCGTATCTCTATCCTAGATGTATCAAGGCGGTATCTCTATCCTAGATGTATCAAGGCGATATCTCTATCCTAGATGTATCAAGGCGGTATCTCTATCCTAGATGTATCAAGGCGATATCTCTATCCTAGATGTATCAAGGTGATATCTCTATCCTAGATGTATCAAGGCGGTATCTCTATCCTAGATGTATCAAGGCGATATCTCTATCCTAGATGTATCAAGGTGTATCAAGGCGATATCTCTATCCTAGATGTATCAAGGCGATATCTCTATCCTAGATGTATCAAGGCGATATCTCTATCCTAGATGTATCAAGGCGGTATCTCTATCCTAGATGTATCAAGGCGATATCTCTATCCTAGATGTATCAAGGCGATATCTCTATCCTAGATGTATCAAGGCGATATCTCTATCCTAGATGTATCAAGGCGATATCTCTATCCTAGATGTATCAAGGCGGTATCTCTATCCTAGATGTATCAAGGCGGTATCTCTATCCTAGATGTATAGATGTATCAAGGCGGTATCTCTATCCTAGATGTATCAAGGCGGTATCTCTATCCTAGATGTATCAAGGCGGTATCTCTATCCTAGATGTATCAAGGCGGTATCTCTATCCTAGATGTATCAAGGCGATATCTCTATCCTATGTATGTATCAAGGCGGTATCTCTATCCTAGATGTATCAAGGCGGTATCTCTATCCTAGATGTATCAAGGCGGTATCTCTATCCTAGATGTATCAAGGCGATATCTCTATCCTAGATGTATCAAGGCGGTATCTCTATCCTAGATGTATCAAGGCGATATCTCTATCCTAGATGTATCAAGGCGGTATCTCTATCCTAGATGTATCAAGGCGATATCTCTATCCTAGATGTATCAAGGCGATATCTCTATCCTAGATGTATCAAGGCGAGGTATCTCTGTCTAGATGTATCAAGGCGATATCTCTATCCCTGGGTAAGGCGGTATCTCTATCCTAGATGTATCAAGGCGATATCTCTATCCTAGATGTATCAAGGCGATATCTCTATCCTAGATGTATCAAGGCGGTATCTCTATCCTAGACGTATCAAGGCGATATCTCTATCCTAGACGTATCAAGGCGATATCTCTATCCTAGACGTATCAAGGCGGTATCTCTATCCTAGACGTATCAAGGCGATATCTCTATCCTAGATGTATCAAGGCGATATCTCTATCCTAGATGTATCAAGGCGATATCTCTATCCTAGATGTATCAAGGCGATATCTCTATCCTAGATGTATCAAGGCGATATCTCTATCCTAGATGTATCAAGGCGATATCTCTATCCTAGATGTATCAAGGCGATATCTCTATCCTAGATGTATCAAGGCGGTATCTCTATCCTAGATGTATCAAGGCGGTATCTCTATCCTAGATGTATCAAGGCGGTATCTCTATCCTAGATGTATCAAGGCGGTATCTCTATCCTAGATGTATCAAGGCGGTATCTCTATCCTAGATGTATCAAGGCGATATCTCTATCCTAGATGTATCAAGGCGATATCTCTATCCTAGATGTATCAAGGCGATATCTCTATCCTAGATGTATCAAGGCGGTATCTCTATCCTAGATGTATCAAGGCGATATCTCTATCTAGATGTATCAAGGCGGTATCTCTATCCTAGATGTATCAAGGCGGTATCTCTATCTAGATGTATCAAGGCGGTATCTCTATCCTAGATGTATCAAGGCGGTATCTCTATCTAGATGTATCAAGGCGGTATCTCTATCCTAGATGTATCAAGGCGGTATCTCTATCCTAGATGTATCAAGGCGGTATCTCTATCCTAGATGTATCAAGGCGTATCTCTCTATCCTAGATGCCATAAGCGATATCTCTATCTAGATGTATCAAGGCGATATCTCTATCCTAGATGTATCAAGGCGATATCTCTATCCCTAGATGTCAGGCGGTATCTCTATCCTAGATGTATCAAGGCGGTATCTCTATCTAGATGTATCAAGGCGGCATCTCTATCCTAGATGTATCAAGGCGATATCTCTATCCTAGATGTATCAAGGCGGTATCTGCTATCCTAGATGTATCAAGGCGGTATCTCTATCCTAGATGTATCAAGGCGGTATCTCTATCCTAGATGTATCAAGGCGGTATCTCTATCCTAGATGTATCAAGGCGGTATCTCTATACCTAGATGTATCAAGGCGATATCTCTATCCTAGATGTATCAAGGCGATATCTCTATCCTAGATGTATCAAGGCGATATCTCTATCCTAGATGTATCAAGGCGGTATCTCTATCCTAGATGTATCAAGGCGATATCTCTATCCTAGATGTATCAAGGCGATATCTCTATCCTAGATGTATCAAGGCGATATCTCTATCCTAGATGTATCAAGGCGATATCTCTATCCTAGATGTATCAAGGCGGTATCTCTATCCTAGATGTATCAAGGCGATATCTCTATCCTAGATGTATCAAGGCGATATCTCTATCCTAGATGTATCAAGGCGATATCTCTATCCTAGATGTATCAAGGCGATATCTCTATCCTAGATGTATCAAGGCGATATCTCTATCCTAGATGTATCAAGGCGATATCTCTATCCTTTAGAGATTCTCTGAAGGGAATGAATCGAGTTCATGGAAGATGCAAACTGTAAATTCCAGTCGATCAGCTAGCGAAGCAACATCCTGTGTATACTGACCAATCAGATTACTCGTTGTACGCGACCATGGCATGACAACAAATTCGTATACTGAAAGTGGGCGAAACACGGTCTACCATGCAAGATAGTTATGGTTTTGCCTTTGGCCCAAACAGAAACCTTGATGTTGTGGAGATAAGTCAAATTGTGGAGAACATGATATTTTGGAGCTACAATACATCACGACGCGCACTCTATCTGTGAATCCTAGCTTATAAACCTTTCCAAAAAAGAAGCACAAATTTCAGCTCACTTGTATGGGCGATATCTTCAAAGGTTGTTGCAATTAGAGCACATATAATGTGAGGTAATAAATCAAACGGAAAAAATGATGTTCACTCAACCGAAGAACTGCGTTGCAAGATGTCAAACTCCATGGGGTCATAAAGAGATCGCCCCAAAGATCAGTTCCATGCATAGTACTGAGCCGTCTGGCACAGCTACTGTTGTTATTTCGAATTAAAAAATAATTTTTGAAAATTATTTGTTGGTAATTGCATGCACTGGAGCTGCATTTCACAAGAGTGACAGACGGGACAAATTAGAACTTCTCCATGGAAATCACATCAAGCATGATGTGGTTCTGAAGCGTCTGCACAAGTCCAGGTAATCCCTAAATCCTCACAGAGGGTTTATATTATCGATCGTAACCTATCGAGGATGATTCTGAAGATGGGTCGAAGAAAGTTAATTGATAGGGCAGAATATAGGCATATGCGGTTATGGTCTAACTGAACATCAGTGAATATATGGCATGTATATCTATGCAGACGATATCGTGTTACTGTCGTTAGATAAATCTGACCTACAGTCAAAACTGGATCTTTGACTGGGGTTTATCGGTCAATGTAAAAAAGACTAAAATTGTCAGTTTTGGTAGCAACAGGACTGCTAACCATAACTTCTATATTAACCAAAGTCCAATTGAGTGTGTGAAGAGTTATAAATACCTTGGTGTCCTGTTACATAGCAATGGCCTATTCAATCAGCCAATTGATAACCTGGCCTGCAGGGCCAAGAAGGCAATATTTGCACTGAAGAATGCCATTAATCCCAAAGAACTCACAATTAACCTGGCATGTAAATTATTTGACAGTTGTATACAGCCCATTCTCCTCTATGGTTCAGAAGTGTGGATTGGATATGTCAGCAGACAACAACACACTGATGTAATAGAGCCTATTCTCTGTAAGAACAATGAAACTGAATCTGTTCATATAAAGTTCTGTAAACAAATGTTGGGTGTACATTCTAGAGCAGTAAATTTAGCTGTACTTGGAGAACTTGGTAGAGTACCTGTCAAACGTTATGGCATTCTGAAGAGTATAAAATTTTACACTCATATCTTGTCATCAGATCCAACTTCGTTACTGTATAGAACATATATGGAACAGATTGAGGCCAATAGAGTATCAAATACACAGAACTGGTTATCATTTTTGCGAAAAACGTTATCTGCCCTAGGATGTGGCCATGTATGGGAAAATCAAAGTTGTAAAACCCCAAAGTCTTTATTAAGAAGGTACTCTGGGCTAAATATAGCAATATTTGGAAAGAAAAGGTTTCTGAAGTTAGCAAATTAAGAACATACCGGTCGTTTAAATCAGAATTTGTAGCTGAAAAAACAGTAATAGATATACCTAACAGAAGTCACCGTGCTTCAATGTTCAGGTTTCGAATCAGTGCCCACAATTTACAAATTGAAAGAGGAAGATATTGTGGACTTCCAGTTGAGGATAGAATTTGTAGGGTCTGTAATCGTCTTGATGATGAGACACACTTCCTACTAGAGTGCACCAGATTTCAGTCGGAGCGACTGTCACTGTTTAATACAATAAGACCTATCTTCCCACTTGTCAGTTTTAATGCTAATATTGGCGTATTAAAGTTTATTATGACCTGTCCTGTGCAAACTGCGATAAACGCTGTGGCGGAATATATTTACAAATGTGAAGCTATGAGTAAACCATTGTAATATGTATTCACTTTGCTAATTTCTCATGCGTTTCTATCATCACCTCTGCCACTGTAACCTACAGACTAGACTGGGGGCCCGCAATGAGTTATATTGGTCTTGATTAACATGAATACTGTTGCATGTATACTTTTATGGTTTTTGTCAGAATCAGTAAGGAAAATGTGCTTTTTAGTAATATTTGTATGTGCTCTTAATATGTATAATTTGGGGGATGCCGTTAGCCTTCGGGCATAAAAGTGCAATAAAACTATCTATCTATGAAACAACACAGCTGATCTCAGTTACTGGAACTCTGACCCAAATTCCACGATATTCAGAAACCTAACATCTTAACAACTTTCAAGTTGAGTACTTGTCTTTCAACTGTCGCAATTATATATGAATGCGTTAAATCAACTTGCGAATCAAGTAACATTAATCCTAAATCATCGCCCTTTGGATATCATATCATATATCTCTATTGTTTTATATAGGTTACATGAAACTCCGTCAACATGGTCAGGAGGTGCATCTCGTATATTAATGAATCATGAATACATGTGCCCTTTTGTAAATGTATAGTTCAATGCGACTCTTTCAACACAAACACAATTCCAACTCATTTTGGGGGGTTGGCAGGTGTAGTGATATGAGCTACATAGCATGAGGAAATGAAAATCAATGTTCAGTCAACCAAACAACTACGTTGTGAGATGTCGAACATGGGGTCGGAAGAAAAATGAAATATCTGGGTGTCAATAACTGCGAAGAAAAAGGTATAAATTTGAGAAATACCTCTTCTGCGTCGACAGATCTTCTTCTTAGGTCTTGAACATTCGTACAACATATCAAAACTGTATGGCGCTGGATTCAAGTGTTTTCCTCTAAGATCAGAGCAAGATGTCCAAAAGTCTCTGTGAATAAATCCCAGCTGAAACACGATCTCGCCTCCAGGAACTACCAGTGTGATTCAATCAAAGTCCTGCATCCTCGGAAATGTTACGATGTGAGGAGCAATTGCTTCTGTCACAACTTTAAATAGCTCTAACCGTCTTGTGTTGTGATTCCCGTATGTGAAGCTATCCTGTACTGGATTCTCAAATCCCCTGGTCGACCTAAATAGCAGCAGTCCGTGGGAATATTCCCAGGGCGGGGTTCGCCCCAGAAAAAAACGATTTCACGGTTAAAAATAGCAGCATAGGAGGTGTTACGCGTACATAGTGTTGATCAATGGGCTATACCTGGCCAGTAGCTAGTCATTTCATCTCATTAGATGGTATCCACGGTCACCCTTTGACAAGTATTGTGCCGAAGGTTTATAGATTCTATGCGGATAGCAACCAAGCGTGAAGTCTGGAGCTACTGCAAGGCCTACAGGGCTCCAGTTTCCCATAAAGTACTAGGTTTCGTAGCCAAAATCACAGCCCTTAACAAAAAGTGAACAAAAGCCATTGAAAGTACTTTCAATAGCTTAAGGTAACGGTAGCGCACTTTCCGTGATATGTGAAGGTAAGCTTGATCCGTTCTCAGACGCTGGACCAGTAAAACGGTTCACGAAATTCAACAGCAATTGTTTTTTTTGCTCCGAATGACTGCTGCCCACCTGCTGTCTGGGGATAAGTAATCTCGACAGCGTGGAAAACCTCTCCTCATCTTTTTCCCTTCATCCTTGGGCCTCAAAATTCACCAGTGATATTATCTGTACATGTACATGTATGGTCGCGATTTCGAATTGAATTCTAATCGATAGCAGATAACATTTCCGCATGTCGAAAATATAGATCAAAAGACGCAATTACGCTGCCAACTTGATGAATGTGATGAGCAAATTATAAACTTGAATCAAGATGACCGGATAAAGTATTTTCACCCTCTAGTGGAAACACTTTGAAGGTTTGAATGCGAATATAGAAGCTCTCAAGTATAAAAAAATATATATATTAGAGAACCTTATATCATCGAACTTTTACTATGAGATTTTATATCAGTAGCAAGCGTCAGATCCGACATTCATTATTCAGCCGTCGTCCATAAAGGAATTCCCTGTCAATAATCGAAATTACAACGCATATAAGGGAAGTGGGAAGAGGTGCCGACATGACTTCACAGTATAGTCTTCTGGTTAACCTATTCTAAAGCACATACCAAGAATCTAAATATTCGTGCTTTGTGTTGTATCTCAGGTACGCTTTTATGTACCTGTTCATGTGACAACTTGGATGACATGACCACACGGCCCCTAGCACCGTCATAAACGGTATTAGATACAAATCTAGAGGGCTATGATGGAAATGCTCTGACAACTCGTATATTGGTAATTGGTAAAGATCTATTTCGAATGACAAATGTGTACGATAATTTCTGATAAAGACTGATTAATATCGTTGAGGTTTTTTTTTTCTAGTGACCATCAACTAGTCAACTTGATACGTAAATTGAGACTAGAAACGGTAGATTGTTTTATCGAAGCAAAATAAGCCTTGCATTTGAATGTCGGAAGTCATTTTGATCCCTGAATTTATTAAAAATGGTTATGGTTCAACGGATACGCTTTACTCTGTTTATAAGCCAATACAGCCAGATACATGTACTGCATATGCGTTTGATCATAACGCGCACTCTCCACGAAAAAGTAATGTCCAGAGGGAATGATTTATGATGCATGGTCTCGTATTCATACTTATCAAGGCGCACGCCGTCCGTCACGAAATTATTTCATCCATGCACACCTGTTTGGTGTTGGCATTGTGTAATATTCATATAAGACTGAATGTTGACAAAGCAGAATCAGGTTATCCTGGGGCAGTTGGAGCAGAATTCCAAAGAGCGGGCAACCCTTAGCAAGTATACAGGTACAATGAACGAAAATGTGTAAATTAAGCATTGTCGGCAATTTAAATAAGTTCCTTTATATACCCAAACATTGTCCTGATTCAATGTGCCGGAAACGCCATACATATATCCCGAAGTACTCATTGAATGGCTTATGTAATTGTGTAACGGGGTTACACTAAAATGTATTGTGGCCTCGTGGGAAAGTATTTGCCTTATGACATATATGGACCGTTGTTCAGCTTTCTAGTGTTTTTATACGGGAGAGCAATTGCCATTACATTGATATTTTGACGGGGTTATTATGCAAGAGATTTCACTGTAAGTTTACATACTAACAGGAAAGATACCTCGTCTCTCTTTGCAAGATAATACCATTGCCCAAAAATTTGAAAAATGATTGGCTCCGCCCCTCCCTCCCTCCTTGCGTCCCCGCCAAATTCAAAAGGTTTTCTGTGCGTTCTACCTTTCGAATTATCCCTCATCCCGCGCATCATTTTAACGGATATAAACCGCTAAAGGCCGACCCACCATGTTAAAGCAAACTGTTAGAGACTGACATGGGGTATTTATAAATCTCCTCCCCCATTGTGGGTTGTCCATTGTCACACTGCTATCAAGTTTGCAACAATCATTTGAGCCTACAGAATTATAATGAGACGCTGCCATAGAGCTCATTGAGACCTTTGGCAAATAAATGTTTAATAGCATCCTAATTCTAACAACAATTCTCCAAGGACTGATAATTAAGTGTGAGGATTCTCAAGATTCAACAAACAGAAGAGATAAACGCTGCAACTAATGCGTTATTCCACTAACAGGAAGCCTACTCTTTCTCGAATTCAAAAGAAAGTTATAATGTCATTATTTAGTGTTGATACCCTCTTAAACACTTAACCTGCAAAGTCATATTACCATAACTCTCACTTCGATCCCTAGACTATATAGTAACATATTAAAATGTGGAAGAGTGTTTTAAATTGGGTGATATACCATGAGCGCCACATTTGCTTTAGTAATCATGGCGATGGTGTCATTCTGGCGACTTGTTTACGATATTTATTATAATAATATTGCATAAGTTAGTACAGACCTAAATAAATATTGCGGCCACCAATATTGATATACCTCGGTTTAACATATCAATAAATAATACTGATACTTACTGTAACGACTCCAGGATTCAGAATCAAATCCAAGAACTTGACCCCGATTTATCTCTCCTTTATCTCAAAAAGTATTTCATACAGCGATATTTCTGAATACCGAAGAAATCGACCGTTTATTGTGAATCTGAGTACTGCACGCACGTTAGGAGGTACATCTTTCTGCGAAAGGTCATCTATGTAAATAAATTTAGTTAGTCGCCAAGGTGCCACATCGTTTTCGTCTTAAGTATTGCATGTAACTCGAAATACCGGCAGTTAGGTTTCTTACCATGACCGTAGGCTCAATATTACTATCCCCGCTCCTTCCCCTTATATTCCAAAAGACGGTTAACCGCTTCTCTCTTGTATAAACCATCTTGTATTTTTATAATTTTTATTTCATACACATTCGGAATTGGTGCTAACTGTCATACGAAATAAAATTCTTTTATGGACGACGGCTGAATATTGAATGTCGGATCTGACGCTTGCTATTTGAATTATACATGGTAATTCGACACACTATTCCACCATAGCAGTTTTCCTTTTCTCTTGTACCACGGTGAACAGATTGTATGCACGCATATATTTCGGTTGTTGAGTTAAATCTTTGCGGTGCATGATCTTCGTGGAGGGTCTACCTAAACACATTCGATTTCGTATGGCTCGCTAAATGGCGATTAAGTTATCAAACCGCAGTAGAAAGAAATTCAAACTATACTGTTGAGAATCAGTCATCAGGTCAATTGCATAGTAAATCTTTATACGTCAGTAACTATTTCACCATTAACACCCTCCTAATGTATTCCTTCCAGCGTCTGTCTTGCTACGCTGAAGAGATTTCTCTACTATATCGTGTATACGATTTGGTTCAAGGGTGTTACACATATACATGGTCATTTTATGGTAATACTGATTTGTTCTGCCTCATTTACAGCATTCACTTATTCGTCCGACTTGTCATTATTTTCTCATTTGTATCAACTTTAGAGCCATAATTCCACAGATGATTGACCCATCAAACAAGGGAAGGTATTCTGGTCAACTAAGCGTATAAGATGTTCGCCGTATGTCAACACGTTCCTTTTATTCATTCCTTGCAAAGGTGAAAAAAGTAATTACATGTGTACACCTTGATGCCCAAGAGTTTAACTGGTTTTTCTTGCAAGCATCGTGGAGGGTCTAGGTGAACAAAACGTCCGAGTCTCCACGAATGCTGCATTAGTACCAAATGACCATAAGTCAAAATAAAATTTGAAACATGATATTGAAAATTGAAAAATTCCTCAACAGCATGGTGTTCAAATGATATCGAAAACTAAACCTGAAGACCCAGGCAATCCAGGCAATAATCCACTAATTTCTGTAACCATTTTTCGCGTCTATGTGACATTCCAAATTAGCTGAAAACGGCAACACTTCGCGTGAGAAAATGCAAATTTGTCAGATAAGGATGCTGAGAATCCTCTGTATCCCACACCATAAGTTATAAATCCTCTTACTTTGAAAACATTAATCGCCATT
Organism: Hanleya hanleyi; assembly: GCA_036873755.1. Classification (NCBI taxonomy): domain Eukaryota; kingdom Metazoa; phylum Mollusca; class Polyplacophora; order Lepidopleurida; family Hanleyidae; genus Hanleya; species Hanleya hanleyi. The sequence goes on along the minus strand of JAVTVY010045227.1, from coordinate 4,299 downwards.
TGTCAATTTTATGGCTCTTATTAAACGGCTATTTGTGGACAACAAAATGGTAGCTAAGCTGTCAGAAGAGAGAATTACTGTTTGCAGTTCACCTGTTTGCAGTAGCAACAAAAGTGGCGATCTTGTCCATCATCATGGTCGACGATTATCTTTGAAAGTATAACGTTAGACATCTGAACATACCTATAATGGATTAATATATAAAATATATCGGAACATACACCCAGATATGTGCATTGGAAATGTTGTGAGGGAAACAACAAATCGACATATGCTCTGCTTGTATATGTACAATACAGATATTCTAAATCGGATACCGGATCTAGTATACAATTGTAATCGTTGTATATCATTGTAATCTTTTTATATGACGAATTTTTATTTACGCCTTCTGAAAAGTGTAGCTTCCCTTTCGCGCCTTTTTCGTAACCGATCTAGTTGGTCAAGTTAGTTATAGTAAACGGACTACTTTTGTTAGTTGTTACAATGCACGCCACGAAAACACTTCTTTGCAAGCAAATTAGGGTTTGGTGGGAAGGATGGAGATGGGAGGGGAGGTTGTCCATCATGTTACATTTGTATGATTTCTTTGTATTTTGACACTTGAAGCTTCCTCGCGAAGTACCCATTGTAAAGCTGCTAACAAACTTTTAACAATAGGCTTTAGAATGTCACAGAAGGATGACGCTGCTGACGAGCCTATCTGAGTCATTCCTGCAGCCGATTTTTTTTCACTTTTCGAAGAAATTTACATCCACATCTTTTATACTTAAGAGCTGAGAGAGAGTAAATAATGATACACTGCTCTTAGCAAATACACCTACTTCAAAGTTTGTGGAAATATTATTTAAAGGTTAACTGTAAAGCTTTTAATTATTTTCTAAAAATGTTGCTCACATACATCTTGTGTTATGTGATATAACTGTTATACGATTTTGGAGCGAATATATTTTGCTAAATTGTACTAATAACAATATTAAGGATATCCTGTTATAAATCTCTATTGGAAACTTACATCGCTTGTCTCTCTTTGCTTGTAGAACGTTAGGACGTTATAGAGGTCTTCTTCATTTTAGGTTTTCATTCATTTCACATGACATCATGCTACGTCGGATGAATGAGTGAGGACCACTATAACGCCATTACGTTCCAAAAGCAATGGGAGGCAATCGATGACGTTTTCTAAAGTTATGGCTCCCGTTTTCTGAAGGTATAAGTTTTGACTTATCGTATAGTCGGAAGAAGAAAATAATCCATAAATAACTATAACTACAAAGGCCTTGATTTCTGACAGTTTAGTTGAGCATTGGAAGCTTTGCACTTCACCTTTAACAATTCATTCTTCTCTGAATATCATTCTCTGGATGGATGTCATTTTAAAGCGAGAGCAAAATATAAAATGCTCATGAAAATAAAGGATGCCTGGCAGAGAATTTTCATCTACCAGTACCGGTACGTCCTTTGAAAAACTTAAGTTTAGATATCATATTGAATTATTACATTGAATGATTATCATTCGATTGACAATTCCTAATCAATATGATTATGATTGATTAACGATAACTAAACTTGATATTTTTAAAATATCCTGATTCTGTAAAAGATCTGAGCAATTCGCCGTGAACATCAAGATACCTAGCACTACAATCTCGCTTCAAATTAGCTCTCTTCCCGCGTTGTTATAACGGTCACATTTGTTAGATTGTTCAGTTCAATGAACGCTGCGTGAGAACTAACACTCAATAGTATTGTTACATGTATGAAATTCACGAGCGAGCTATCTCCACACAAAACTTTTACAAAGAGTTCACTCTCCCTGACAAATACAGAAGACCCTTGTGTGAGAAGGCAACTGTATATCGCTTGAAACTTTTGTTACAGTGTTACAAAAAGTTAGAATAGGATGTTGTCCGAGACGCTGTTCAGCATTTCTATATTTTCCATATTTTGACGAGATCTATCTCGAGAAATTTCTTCTGCCGAAAATGAGTTCAACAAAGACAGATTTGAAATCCACATATCGTTGAAGGTTTTGTAAAAGAATTTTGATTGAATAGATCAATCAGAATTAAAACTAAGAAGTTACAAGATGTGGGTAGCCGCGTTAGTCAATAAAGCCTAGGAAAACAACATTTGAGACTATAACTGGATTAATTGGACACGAGCTTTCGCAGATATATCTGCTTCCTCATGTGTGAAGTGAGATGCTTTGGCATATTAAACATGCAGAATGACATCTTTATCTACCGCCAAAGTTTGACAAGGGATCCATCAGAAACACTATCACGGAACGCTGTATGCAGTAGACATTCCGATTGTCTTTCGATTGTCTTAGTATTTTACACTGAGTTAATGAAGAGTTTACTGAGATTATTTCATTTATACTCAGTGAGTGAGTGAGTGAGTGAGTGAGTGCAATTTAACGTCGCTTTCAACAATATTTCAGCTATATCACGACGACATTTATACTCAGTGAACTCATTTGCCCAATGCAATACAAAGCAACTGTTTCTAGTTTTCTCTCCTTGTCAGGGCTTTCCGTGTACACACTAAAATGTTGAGACCCCTGACGTGTCATTTTGGTGTTCTTAACTTAGGCATTGTTGTTCCAAAGTTTAACACTAATGTTCTCTTCACATACGAATGTCTTCTTGAATACGGATATGCAACATAGATTTTCTGGTGTGCAGTGCCATTACCATGTGAACACCAGAGTACAAATTTCGAATGCGACTAAATGAATTGTTCAGAATTTTGAACAGAGTTGCTCTTATTTATTCAAGAACACCAACAGAGTGTTCTGCAACTGGTACATTGAAACATTGTTTGGTGTTATAAACTGGAACACTTTCGCTTCGTGTTCTAGTATCCTGGTAAGCAATGCCATTACAATTTGAACACCAGCGTTCACGTTTAGAATACAATTAACTGAAATAAAAAATGCTCAGATTTTGAATACTGCTGATCTTATTTATTCAAGAACACCACAGAGTGTTCAAAAATTGTTACATTAGAAAACCTTTTTGTGTTATAAAGTGGAACAATTTGGTCAGTGTGTTGGAGATATACAATCTGGCACCACAAGAATGCCCTTCGCGAGAGCTGTCACCACCTGATCTGGTCAGGAAGTTAAGAAGCAATTGTCTCCAATAACTGGATTATTCAAAAATTTCCGCCTCCATTTTGTGTTGTCAGTTGTTTGACTATTAAATTCGTGGTGATTATTATAGCATGCAGCGAAAGGATTATAATAGAATACCGCCATGCCTGCATCTGGCTAATTGTACCGTTCAACAAACACATATTTAATGGCACCCAATCCCTGAAGCAATTCTCTAAGGATCGATAATTGAGCATTAATGTTGCCCAGGACTAAAAATAAATAAATAAATAATAATAGAAGATTTAATTCCAGTAATTACGAGCTATCATGAATAGGGATGCTAAATCGTTTAGAGCTGATGCCATGCATCAGTATAGTGTATACTGATGCCTGTGTATAGTACTAGCTTAATGAAATCGGTTTCGTCAATGATGCTTCTCCTCTCATTTCAGTCCATGGTAAATTATTGCTAATATTAATTTTTTGAAAATTTACATTTTATTTGTCCATGAAATAAAAAAAATAGTTTTAATACTGGATTTCATTCCATAGGCTTCCAGAGATTTCAGATTCATTTATGGAATGCGCTTATATTGCATATTTTCAAACTGAAATATCACATAGTATCACATCGAACCTTGAACTGTTGCATTTTACTTCCTGCCATTTTTCAATGAATATTCACAATACCATCTACATGGACGAATTTGACGTATCATATGATAAGGCATTACGTACCATAAGGAGCAAATTCAGTTGTTGTTGTATCGAAGCCATGCAACAAAAATTTAGATGTATGTAGCGTATGAGTTAAAGTCGTATAATGATCTTCGCCGAGGGTCTACCGAAATACATCGGATTCTTTTGGCATGGAAAGCTATAATGTCGGTCAAATGATCAAACCGAGGTAAAAAGAACATCAAACTATCTGGGATCAAGGAGTAACCTGACGCAATGTATGTAACTCTTTGTAAGTCCGGAACTATTTTGACATCAAGGTCTTATAAATGTGATAATCGGTGTGCCATTCTTGCACCTTTGAAGAGAGTTTCAGCTATACTTCTTAAGATTTGCTTCAAGGGTATTACAATAATGTTAATGGTCAGATTGTCATTTTATGTATGGTGATCCCAATTAGTTCTGCCTCATTTACAACATTGACGGTTTTTCATTATTTTCCCATTCGTATCAACTTT